>WBMW01001268.1:161401-283708 GCA_013396635.1 Penelope pileata | reverse complement strand
CTGGCTGCTGCCTGCCGGCCCGCCCCCCCGCCCGGCTGCCAGCCACCATGTTGGCTGGGCGCGGCGGAGTCGGTGACATGGTGGTGACACGGTGGGGATGCTCCCCCGGCGTTGCTCCCGATGACAGCTGGTGTTCGGCGCTGGGCTGGCGGAAAAAGCAGCGCTGTCGGGCTGCTCGCTGTCATCAGCGCTGCTCTCTCTGCCGATCCCCGCTGCTCGCTGCAAGGCTGTGGGCAGCCGGCTGGATCGATGGCTGTCATGACGACGGGATGCGATGTGATGCGCCTTGGTGCTGAGGCTCTGTGTCCTGCTGCCTGCCCGGGTCACTGGGAACAGTCCTTGATTCTCTAAGCTGAACTGCTCCAGGGAAGGGAGTCCCTGTGTTTTGTCCTGCAGGGTTTGCTGCTGATCGCAGTGATGGACAATGCTGCTGTTAAATATTGTGTGGATGCAGATCTGTTGTGGTGGGGGTGCGTTCCTGGCCTCATAAACAGAAAAGCAATGTTCTGGCTGTGCAACAGGCCTGGGGTGTGCCATGTTCAGATCTGCACTGCTCTGTTCTTTCTGCCTTCCTCCCACCTGAGTTCTGAACTTCTTTCGTCTTTCGTTCTTGTGTTAATTATGTGTCTCCTACCTTGGCCTATGGAAGAACTCCTTCTGGCTCTTGTCCTGCTGCCATCTTTGGCATTTTCCTCCTTTTCCATTTTGCCTTCTGTGTTCCCCCGTTCCTAGTGCTTTTCATCTGCTCTCTTTGAGCTTCTGATTTGTATTCATTCTCTGGTTGTCTTTTCTTTTCATCCCTTTGTACTGTTTGGGAGACTGCATCTCGGCTCTGCCGTGTCCGTGTTGCTTTTTGTTTTAAGATGTACCTGGGATCCAGTCTGCTGATCGTTCCTCTTCCTAACACGTCATGGCACTCCAGGTGGCATATTCAGTTAGTGGACGCATCCTGTGCGTTCTAACTTACTGAATGTATCGTGATCACCAAGGCTGCTCCCCTGCCTAGCTATTATGGCGTTACCAAATGTCTTTCTCTCTACATAACTTTAAGATTCACTCAGCTGCAATTTTTGGCCATGGCGATGCTCTCTGACAAGGATTATACTGATGTAGATGCATCATTATTGGGCAAACCTTCAAACTCCAGCTGTGGCTGCTGTTCCTTCTGCCCGGATTGACGGACGGGTGAGAAACAGAGTGTCTCGAGAGGGAGTCACAACTCATACTGAATCTGAATTTACCAAGAAACAGGAAAAAGCACTACAAATATGGAAATGGACTGTTCAGTTCAGAAGAGCAAAAAGGCTCTGGTCTACACTTGAATCCATGTCCCTCCCCAGCGCTTTGGCAGGTTGTATGAACAGCAGGTAAAATGGTGGCAATCTGGGAAACTGTCTTGAGAAGCTTCCCTTAATACTGTGACCATGTGCATTTCATATGTCATGTGAAGAGATACTGACAGTGGCTTTCATCATTTGACTCGCCGCCACAGCATGTCTCAGATGTGCTTTGTATCAAAAGAGAATTAGTTTTTTTTCACCTCGATTAGCACTAACTGGCATTTTGCTGTGGTAAGTAATGTCCTGGTAATGCCTGATGCCCTCTGTCTTCTCCAGAACAGTGGAGCAACCAGGACCATCTTTAAAAACTCTTAGTGGTTTCACTCTTGATGTAGTAAATGCTTACAGGGAGGCTAGGAAGTTCGATTAGGTCTGTGTAGATACTAAAGAGATACCCAGCAAAATACCATGGAATAACCTCCTTTATTTTTTATTTTGTTTTTAAATTATTATTATTTTTTTTGAATTTGTTTTATATGATGACTCTATAACAGTGGCAAAGGAAGTATTTCCACAGAGTGACATCACTTTTTGAAGTGTATCTCTGGGTGCTCAGACACTCTGAAAATCAGGTCATTCACACACCTCCGTATCTTCAGGGCTCATAAACTTTTGCTCTGGAGCCTTCTTTCAGAAGGTTATTGGTGTTCTGGGATACTGTGCTGAAATTGTCAGTGTTCTGGGCAACTCTGAGAGATGAGGCCAAAACCTTGAGCCTAAAGCTAATTTAAGTATTTAGACTTTCTAAGTGTTCTGTTCTGTTGCTTTAGCTTATATAATTGCAAGACAGTGCTGATTAATAGAAAAAATATGTATGTTTTATTGAAAGGAAGTAGCTGTAGTGAGGCAAACAGTTTTCTGAATTACATATTGACCTGAATTCTGGCATTATCTTTGACATTTTATTAATTGCATTCATTTACAGATACTTGGCAGCAAGCCATGGCAGCCACAGTAAACTGTGTATCTTGCTGTGAATTTTTCTTTGTTGAATTTTGTGATATGTGGTTTGTTTTCTTTGCAAATAAGCCTGGCTCCATACTCTTTTTCCCAGCAAGGGAAGATTATGTGACAAAACATATTCATGAAATAATTCTTACTCTAATCTGATCTCTGTTAGTTTTTTATAGATATCTTCTTTTTATAGGTATCATCTTCACAGTAAAAGAATCACAGAATCATAGAATGGCTTAGATTGGAAGGGACCTTAAAGACCGCCCAGTTCCAACCCCTGCCATGGGCAGGGTTGCCACCCACTAGTAAGAGTGCCCAAGGCCCCATCCAACCTGGCCTTGAATGTTTCCAGGGATGGGGCATCTGCAACTTCTCTGGGCAATCTGTTCCAGTGCCTCGCTGCCCTCTGAGTAAAGAATTTCTAACATCTAACCTAAATTTCACCTCTTGAGGAAACACTCTTGAGGATGTGCTCAATCCCAGTGTCTATGTCATTGATGAAAATGTCAAAAAGCACTGGTCCCAACACCAGTCCCTGGAGGACACCGCTCCTGGAGGACTCCCTGGCCTCTACCTGGACACAGAGCTGTTGACCACAACCCTCTGGCTGCAACCATCCAACCAACTCTTTATCCACCAAATAGTGCAGCCTTCAAATCTGTATTTCTCCTATATAAGATAAGGATGTGATGTGGAGCCATAACAAAGTGCACGAGTCCAGGTAGATGGCATCAGTTGCTCTTCCTTTGTCCACTGATGCTGTCACTCCTTTGTAGAAATCCACCAGATTTGTCAGGCACGATCTGCCCTTGGTGAAGCCATGCTGGCTGTCTCAGATCACCTCTGAGAATCACAGAATGATAAAATCATAGAATGACTTAGGTTGGAGGGGACCTTAAAGATCAGCCAGTTCCCCTGCCATGGATAGGGTTGCCACCCGCCAGATCCGACTGCCCAGGGCCCATCCAGCCTGGCCTTGAACACCTCCAGAGACAGGGCATCTACAGTTTCTCTAGGCAGCCTATTCCAGTGCCTCACCATCCTCTGAATGAAAAATTTTCCTCCTAACATCTAATATAAATCTCCCATCTTTTTGTTTAAAACCATTCCCTCTCATACTGTCGTTATCAGACCATGTAAAAAGCCTGTCTCTCTCCTGATCATAAGCTCCTCCTAAGTTCTGAAGACTGGAACTGAGATAGTGGGCAGAAAGAATGAGGTATGAGATGAGGAGGAGAAAACAAGCTGAAATGAACTCCTGTAATCTGGAGAGAAACCCATGATGTTCAGATGTTACTATCCCAGTGTTTTTGGAATAGTATGGGAAGTAGTGTGGGACCTATGGCTGGTCTGGCAGAGACACAGATAACTTACTGCAAAGCACAGTTCATGTGCCACAGGTGCGCGTGGTGATCTGAAAGGCTCTGATCTTACTCATAGCTACACTGAGGCAGTGTGAGTCCGCAGGACAAAATTTTGGCTTTCAGTTGTCTGGGGGAAAAACCAGTAAAGAATAATTAAAATCAATTAATGTTACCTTGAAACAATAAGTTGTGAGGTAAAATGCTTAAAAGTGAGGGAAAATAAATAAGGTTGCTTATGCATCCGTAGTTTATTACTTTTGCACATGTATAAGGGCAGTGCCCCCAGTTGCATTTTTATGTGCTGTTTTGTCATAGTCTGTAGTCCCATTCAGTCCCAAGATGGGCTTCCTGCTTGTGGTAAAGCTGGATAATGTTGTGAAGGAGACTTTTGTCTGTAGAAGCTTCACTTGCTGCAGAAATTGCAAGGGTGAGGTCAGTACAGGTTGATCATGATTAGGGCAATTGAGTGCTGCAGAACTGGGTTTCTCTGTAGAGCTGGTTGGTCTGAGTAGAGCAAAAAATGTTGAGAGTGCTTGGTTATCTCTTCATGAGACTGGCTTGTGCCATACAGGCAATGTAAGGCTGGGCAGCTGTGGCAGGTAGTCTTGTTCTTCCCATACTGAGCAAGGAAATTTGTTAGAAATGAAGAACACTATTTCTAAAACTACTGGGCTTACATAAGTGTAGAGCTACTGCTTTTTGAAATTCCCTCACCTGCTTGATCAAACTTCCTAAGACAAATAAACAGCTCTTTTCAAATCTGTAGTTCATTACATAGAGTAAATTTATGGCATAAAGTAAATCACATAAGCTCGCTCTGTATTAGCTTATATTTCAACTTTGGCTATAGAAATATTTACTCATCTCACACGAACCTCCTGTGATCCAGTGATTCATTTATTATAAATGAATCCTGAGAATGAATCCTGAGATCTTTGGAGACACAGATAAGTTCCTTTTATTTTAATTTATTTTAATTTAATTTAATTTAATTTAATTTTTTATTTATTTGCATTCACTGCCTTTCTTTTCTTCCCCTTAGCACTCATGCACTGAAAATTATTCATTTAGAAAGAGTGAGAAGTTTTTTTTTTACAGTTTAATTCTTAGATTAAAAAAAGTCAGTAATGGTAGGAACAGATGTGATTCCCTCAACATCTGCAAAAAGCTGAATGAAAGTTTTTGTGTTTGTTTTTTGTCTTTTATGTAGTTGCTTCCAAAATCCGTTACCTTCAAGAATACCACAACCGAGTTCTGCACAACATTTACCCTGTGCCCTCTGGAACTGACATTGCAAATACTCTGAAATACTTCTCTCAGACATTATTGAGGTAAGTTTTAACTAATGCTCTTGGAGGAAAAAAAATTGTTATAGAATTGTAGGGGGTATTCGTTGACTTTGAATTGGCTGCAGGATTTAATGGGTCAATGCTCTACCAGAAAGAGTCAGAGCGTGATTTGGGAAAAGAATGGTATAAATTAATCTCTTCAGTGGCTGTTGCCCAATTTGCCCAGTTGAGCTGCTTATTGAGTGGCTGATTCTAAAATAAACTTTGTTGTTGTTCACACATTTGCTTGGCCCTTCTGAAACTTAGATGATTGTGCAAACATACTGAACCTGTGAAGAAATGAGTTAGTGACCTGCAGAGCTTTAGAAATGCGTGCTCGTGACCTCCTTGACAATCCTGGTGCTTTGGGATGGTAGAGCAATGAGCCAGACAAGCAAGACTAGGCTCTGACTGTACCATAGTGCAGCTGATTGTCACATTTGGGTTCTGGTTCAGTCCCTTACAACAATATGAGTGGATGTGAAGTTGGTATATACATCTGGATTTGGATGGCAACAACAGATCAGGGTTGTTCTGACCTAGGGGTTTGACCTAATCCAGCATTTAGTGACAATGTGCAGCGCTAAGTGCCGTATAATTACAGAATATGTTTTGAGTAGGAAGTACTACCTCTTGTCTTTTTAAAAAGATGTGAAAAATGGTGAAGCTCAATTAGGAATGACATATGTGTTTTACTTTCCTCCACAGTGCTACCTAGTGGCTTCCTGTTTTCAAATCAGTTTTAAAATGGCTTTTGACAGTGAAGTTTTGATTTTTGTCTGCCCAGGTTTTGGTTGGCATTAGTTTTCGTATCCAGAAAAATACAGTTACTGCAGTTAGTGCTGCGCTTCTGTGTATAGATTCCTGAATTTATACCTGGGGTGGTCATCCTTACTGTCAGAAGCTGGTTTGGAAATACAGCCATTTGTCTTCCTTCATGAGGAGACAGTAATAAAATGAACTACGTATTTGTGCACGTAACTATGATACATACAGGTGGATAAACAAGAGTTTAAACTTGAAAGAATGGCAGTAGTTTATTCTAACACTCATTTAAAGCCCATGGAACATAACAAGATTCATGACCCTGTTTTTAAGCTCATGTGAAAGAAAGATACAAGAACAGAAATACTCATTTTCAGTGAAACACCTGTTCACTGAAAACTTTAAAAACAAACAACAAAAAAGAGAAAACAAACAACAAAACTCCAAAGCAGAAACAAACCCACCCCTTCTGTTAACTTTGAAAATTTCAAGAGTAGAATTGCTAAACAACTGTGAAATGTGTTTCCCTTGGCATTTAGTGTTGAATAAAATTATGGCAAACTGTAGGGCTGTTTTAAAGATCAATAAATGGTATTTTGTCTCATTACACTGCAGCAGGGGTGAAAGAACGTTCAAAGAGCCATTGAAAAAACCTCTGAAATATGACTGTTTCCCACATCAGAGTGTTTTAGTGAATTATTTTACACAACAAACACACTTAAGTCATGTTTGAGGAAGGCTCTTACTTAACAAAACAGCCTCTACTTAAATGCTGTAAGCCTTCAAGTCTGGCTTTCTTGCTTTAATCACTCAATTCTGAATGTTTTCTCTCTTGTCTCTCAGCTGTTACCATAAAGCACTGTGTTGAGATCCATTTCATTTTGAGCAGAAGTCCATTGGAACAAGATGGATTTAAAAAAAGACTTCTTAAAGAAAATGTCTTTATTCCACCCTGTTGTCTTAATCTTCCCAAGCAGTGCAACTGCATGTCCTGTGTGACAAATTCTTCATACTCATGGACAGTGATGTTTCTGGGCTTACTGAAGAAAATTTGTAATTACCAGCTATGAGAGCAGTTCAGAATCAAAGTAGCAGCTGCACAACTGAGCAACTCCATTTCTGTTTTTTGTTCTTGGAATGGGACTGAACCAAAATCCTGTTGTTGATGGTGCTCAACTCATGGGGCAGAAGTGATATTTGTATGAGACACATAGATTTACATGGTTCACAAATGGCTTCGTCCATTATGATCTTGGATCTGATCAGCCTCAGAGCTAGAGGGATGCCAGAAATTGCAGCTAGGACTGGAATCTAAATTTATAAAGTGGCCTGCATGCTGATACTCAGCTAGGTCAAATCCTTGTAACTGGGGAGTTTGAACTGTGGGCGAAAGCCTGAGTGCTATGGCTGAACCAGTATAAGTTTATATACTTGCTGATACTAAGAAAGGAGCTGGTTAAAAAAGCAAAGCAAAACATACCCTGTATTTAGTGTGGCAGGTGGAAAGAAGGAAACTCCCACCCACGGTATGCAGATCTCTGTAACATTTACCCTAAAACTAAACAGACTGGTTAAGAACTTGTCTTTCTGAAGTCTGATAAAAAATTTACTTGAATATTCTGCATGCTGAGTCTCTTTTCTGCCTCCTACACTGAGACTCTGTTGTGTAAGGTTTAAGATCAGTGATAGAAATATGCGATGGAGAATAACCTTTCTAGCTTGAGATAACGTAATGAATTTGGGCTGCAGAAAGAATACTCATCAAACTGCGAAAGTGCCCATTGATTTCTGGAGATTTGTGTCTTGTCTGCAGAATAGGTTGCTTGGGATCATCTGCTTTAAAGTAACTTCAAAAATACTTTCTAGTTTGATGTGTATTCTTTTTGCAGCTGATTTTTAGAACAAACATTTATTGATGAACACATGTAGTCAAAGGAATTAAGGAGGAATAGTGTGTAGTCATAGAAATTCCATATGATTGTGTTTTACAGATATAGCTTTTATTGCTTATTCTACTTTTTACCTTTCCATATTATGGGCACATTGAATGTGTTTTCAGTGGGGTATGCCCACTGTTTTGGGTCACATTCACATCTGGTGTCATTCTGCTAGTTATAGTTTGATTGCACAAGGGATTAATTTGCTCCTTTGCTCTGTACATAGCTTCAATATATCACAAGCTCAGGGGTGGGGGGAACAGATGTGGAATGGCTAAAAGAATTAAATTCCTTATTTCTATGAACAAACATCACATAAAATCACCATACAAAATGCATAGCACGTTGATTCATTTAGTTCTTCCTTAATTTTCTCCTTGGGCAAAAGCATTTCTCTACATTACCGCATGAATTTGTTTCATGCCCTGCTCATTTTCAGTACTTTCTTTCTCATTTGAGAAATGATCTAAGACTTAAACATCTTGCAGAACAGCTCATTCTTTCACGTTTTCTTGGAGAAAAGTCTCCAAATATTGCTAAGTGAAATCTGTTACATAAGAAATAGTTGCAAATGCCTACTAGCTAATTAATGATCAAGCTTGTTTTTCTGCCTTGGTGAGATGCTAATCTCTTGTAGGCATTTTAGGAAATCTTTCCTGGAAAACAGTAATTTTGCGATTTGCAGCGAAAGTGTACAAATTTTGAAAGAAGCCCTGACAGCTTTCTTGCATGTCATGGGACAAGTTCAGTACGGAGTTACGATCTGCAGACAGTCCCAGTTCTTGGTAGGCAGTTTGAGCAGAAACAGGAAGAAACTGCAATCATTGTATCTTGGTTCTAGGGGACTTCCTAGATTTTCATTTTTGATTCGTTAGTTTGTTGCCATTATAACACATTGGTCAAGCAAAACCCGGATCTGAAAATTTTTGTTCTTTTTTTTCCCTCCTAAATTTGGCACGATTGGTGCTGGATTTTATGTATGATCTCATTTCTGTTCCTGAACAGAAGGATGCCCCTATCAAGATACAAGACTATGTGCCTTGGTTTCTAATCAGATGGGCTGTAGCTCCATGTCAAAAAAGAAGGGAAGCCTATAGTGCAAGCTCTCCATCACTGCCTTACACTTTCCAAAGCAAGGATTAAGTAATACAATACTATTCTTCTTGGAAGCAAGAGTGATTGAAGTGATGTGCTGGCAAGTAAAGGGATGGGTAATTGGTACCAAGAGTTAGTAGACTGAGGTAGAATGTAATTCAGTACCTTCTCATCTATAAACAAGAGCTGCAGAGTATGGCAAATAAACGTCAAGCAAATTAAACCTTAATATGAAAATAAGGAATCAGCACTCTGATCATTTGTTTTTAAAGTCATACAAGATCTTAGGTGATTTTCTGACATGATTTCATAAACGCTGTCATGGCAGTCGTTACTTTCCTTGTACTGGACATTGGGTAACAGAAACAAAAAAAAAAATCTGAAATATACGAGGCATAATAATACAAAAAAAAGTAGTTTCTTAAAGTAGATGATATGTCTGTTATCTCTGACTGCAGGTGTGATGTGAGACCTGCCTGGTAGTAGCCACTTGGCATTCAACTGTGACTGTGAAAGTGTTTTTTATATGTAGCAAGTGAATGGCATCTCTTCTTATAAGCACCTTTGCATGAGTTTAGCTTACTTGTGTTAGTTGTTGCACGGACACAGATGTATCTGTGCCAAGATGTTTATATGGTAGGGATGTCTGTTCTGTTAAAAGAGAACTGAGACTTCCAGAAGTGCTCCTTCTTGACATAATTCTGCTCTTCATGAGTCAGTGGAAATTTTAGTGCCACTCACTTGTCTTTTGTAAGTTTTAATGCTGACTCAGGGAGTGGAGTTAAAACCAACAGGAGTTGCTTTTGGGAATCCTAATTGCTGAGAGGTTCAGAACGTGCTTAAAAACAAACAAAAAAAACAGTTTGTGTGGTTTAATATATTTAAAAGGTGTATTATATTTTATAGGCACATACTAAGATTGAGATAACCCCATCATTGCCTGATAACTAAAATATAGCACTGCTTAAGTGACAATTTATATCTACTTAAAGTAGTTTTCTAGTTTTCTTTTTAGAAAATTAGATTGACATGTTTATAACATTCTTAAAACTACATATCAAGGTGGTTGACATATAGCTTCTATTTTGATTCCCACTAAATTCTTTTCATTTTTTGAAATTATCTCTCCTTTAGTTTATAGTGAGTTTTGTTGAATAAGTAACGTAAGTAGCAGCAGGAATGTATGGTGACATACTGTCTGATCTGCAGTTACATATTTGGTCTTGCTTGCTTAGCACTTAGATTTTGAAGGTAACTATTTACCCAAGGAGCATTTGTATTTGTAAAGTAGAATGTTTCCTCCTTAAATATGAGCAAAATTAAAAGCACATAAACAACCATTATCATTAGCTCACAAACATATGCTAAAGACCATCTACTATATATTATTTTGTAACTTTTCCAAATGTAGTTTAGTTAACATTTTAGAAATATTATATTATTTCTAAATCCATGTGCCTGTTTAAACTTCATTATCTCAAATGATACTGACTGAGTGGTCATGAAACAGTATCATAAAATACATAGACATTATTTTAATGCAATAAACATGTGATTTTTAAGACTATCTTAACAAACGCACATGTTTATTCTTTGCTAAAACATGTTTCTGCAAGTGCCACACCTATATTTTACATGTTTTCAGTCAGTTGGTTCAAAAGATTTCACAGGGGGGGAGAAACCCGACAACCTCTCAAAATCTTTTCAGAGCAAAATACAAATCTATTTTGACACAGCTGTTTTTCCATAGCAAGTACTTTTAATGCCTAGAATTTTTAACTGTGAAACATGGGTAGGGCACTGAAACATGCATTTTTATATTTTTGCTCCTTATGAACCAGATAACACATGAGATGCAATGAAAATATTCATAGATGTAAATTTTTGATTCTTGTATCTTGAAGCATGAAAATGAGTGGTTGCTAGATCTGTAGACGCGTTGGTTTTGCTAGCAATTGCATCTTATGTGGGAGGTATCTGGTGTTTTATTATTTGTTTTATAGTGTCATTTCAATGTAATGTGCTGTTCTTTGTGTCTTTGTTGTCTCTTTTTTTTCTTTGTCCCCCCAACAGCATTTTGTCCCGCACAGGGAAGAAGGAGAATCAAGATGCCTCCAATTTGACAGTGCCCATGACCATGTGTCTTTTTCCTGTGCCATTCCCACTCACCCCATCTCTAAGACCACAGGTCAGTTCCATCAACCCTACTGTTACTCGCTCCCTCCTTTACAGCGTCCTGCGAGATGCTCCATCTGAACGTGGCCAGCAAAGTCGTGATGCTCAGTTATCAGACTACCCATCTTTGGACTATCAAGGACTTTACGTGACACTGGTGACACTGCTGGATCTAGTTCCATTGCTACAACATGGTCAACATGGTAAGCAGGCCCTTGAACCCTTCCAGTACGCTTAACTTCAGTGCCGTGAATCCATGAATGATGCATAAATGCAGTAGAAGAGATGGGCCTAAACTGACCTGGATCTGGATTTCAAATCTACTGGGATGTATTTATATCGAGTGTTTGGTTTGTCTTTCTTAAATAAAAGATATTTTATTTTGTGATCTGTGGATTTGGATTTTAATTCTGAAGTTGTCTGATTTGCAGTGAAATGTTAATATGTAACTAAAATAATACAAATGTGTCTAAAAAAAAAATCTGGAACTTGAATTTGAATCTGCTGGAGTTTCTTCAGACTGGTCTTTTTGAAGCGACTCTCTTAAAGAGGCATGTGTTACTTGGAAATGTGTACCTGTCCTATGAGGAATATGCAGATTTAGTGCTTTGGTGAAGGTCCATCTCTGCGTTGAACACAGTATACATTTGATTGAAGAAAAACAATGGCAATAGAGATGGCTTTAAAATATTTCAGGTTAAAAGGTTACCAATATCTCTGACTTGCTGAAAAGCAGTATTTTCTTATGTTTTGAATTAGTTCATCTCAAGATTTTTGTGACTGTGTTGTATTTATATTGTTTTTTTCTCAAGTTCTGCATATGTCTTGCCTTTTTAATCTGTGGCTTCCTGTACTGAGGTTCAGGTACTCAGTATTTTCCTTATGTTGCTTAAGTCAGATATTAATTTTCACCATGGTATCAGGGTGTATTATATCAGGATGAACCTATATAGTTAAGTGTAGAAAGTATTGTTGTCAGTCTAAACTCTTTAGTGGGAAAGTTGCTTCTGTTATGCTAAATTACTTTTGAGTTGACAGCAGCATGCTGTGATTCAATGATTGCTGCACTGCGATTCTGGAAAAGGGGGACTCAGCAAATTATAGGCTTGTTGACTTTACCATTTTTCCAGAAATTGAAGTTAATTATCAAACCAATCTTTTTCTAAGTAGATAACATGGTGATAATTAAAAACCAGTGGAAACTTCTAAAGAACAAATAACACTGAACAAACACAATTTTGTTTTATGGCAGCACAATGGTTCTTCTGGTTTTCCTGTCCTTAGTCAGGCTTTTGTTGCTGTGTTACTTGACATCCTGATGGGTAGTCTGGGACATACAGTCCTCACTTGAGTGAGGAAGACACTGCAGGAGCCCATGTCAATTGGAAGGGTATACCAAGTGGGAATCTTACAGGAGTGTGTGCTGCTTCTCGTGTTATTAAACATTTTAGTTTTTTACTTGGCTGATAGCAATGAGAGAACACGTTGGTTTACAGGGCATATGAAACTGGTGAAAAGCATGTCCTTTGCGTGAAGGATTTCTAATTCAAAATAATCTTGGCAAATTGCATTCTGTTTTGAAACGCCTTCAAAGGAGAAATGTAAAATACTATGTTTAAGCAAGAGAAATCATGTGCAGAAATTCTAGCTTGAAAGTCATACCACAGAAAGATCTGGGTGTCACAGCGGACCAGAGACTGACCATAACTCATTAATAGACAAATACTAGCAATATGTAAATGTGTATTTTATTAGACATCCAAAGCACTTTATTTTTCATTCTAATAGCCCTAGCAAGGTCTCAGCTGGAGTAAAATTTTCCGATTTCTTCATCTGCTCTTAAGAAGTGCATGGACCATTTAGAATGAATCCAGGAAAAAGAAACAAGGACTATCTGAGGTCTAGAAAATGTGAACAGAGAGGAAAAACTGAAATAACTTTGTTTGGCTTAAAGAAAACTGAAAGGAGTTACGATTATAAACATGTAAAGATTACTTAAAGATTGCTGCAAGGAGAAATAAGCTATTTGTGTTAACAGTTACTTAGGAGCAGGATAAGAAGTAATCAGCTTAAATTGCAGCAAGGGACATTTCAAAAACCAAAACCAAATGACAACAAAACAAAAGCAGAAAAATTCAACACCTTTTTATGATACAGATGGTTAAGCAGTAAGAAGAATTGCCAGATCAGGGAGTCAGACTTTGTCTTGCAGATTTCTGAAGCCAAGTTAGATAAAAGTCTGTCAGAAGTAATATGGTTGATTCATGCTTGGGGCAAGGGGACTTCACCTGTTATGTCCTGTTCTTTTGTGTACAGATAATTACATTCTGCAATAGAACTTTTATATTTTTTCCCTCAGCATAGCATTTGACTAAAAGAAATATTTTTTTTTTGTCTGAACTGTCCATATTGTTTGGGTAAGTACAACTGGTAAACTAGATGGTCCTCAGCTTGGATCCGATCAGACTGTACCAAACTGTCAATACTTAGATGGTAAATGTGTGATGCAAGAGCAAAACATTCTCTAGCATTAAGGGTCTAGTGCATACAATGGTGCATGCATTGTTGCACAGAAGGCTTGCCAGATTCACTAGAATGAAGTGCAGACTTTTTATTATGACTCATGACTTTACAGCTACAGATCTCTGAGCACTCAGATTATCCTAATTGTGCAGATGAGGTTTAAGAGCTGGTTACGGAGGGAGTCCATAACAAAATCCCTCTCATGCAGGGAGAATGCCTTATGATATATTGTAGTTCAAACCTGGACTTCATTGGGTTCTTGAAGGGTTCTTGGCTCCAAGTCAGTTCCTCATTTTGATGATGCCACAGTGGCCAGATACACAATAACCTGATTCTTCTATTTGGATCTTGAAGTGTTACTTATTTCTTAAGTATTCCTTCCAAAGTGTTACGTTGTAATTAATTGGAATAAGTAAGGAAACTCTTTGTAATTATCTTATTCTTTTTAAGCCTTGGGTGTTTTTGGTCTCGAAGGCTTCCCATGAAAACAAGATCCTCTGTTTAATCACACACTGTTTGCAAAATGCAATGATGCTCCCTCTAGCTTCAATGTGGGAAGCAATATGCAGCTCTCATCAGAGTAATTAAGATCAGAATCTGAATTTTGTTGGCAGATAGTCTGGGATGCTTTTTGCAAAAGCAGGCCTTTTCAATCCGAAGTACATATCAAATTCTGAATTTAATAGCACCTCTGCTTAAACGCAGACCACTTTGTATAGGTGTGCTTATTTTACTGGCTGGAGTATTCGTATTCCCTCCAGACTATTCAGAATACTGCTGAACAGCTTCTTCCCTCAGTTTTAGGAGGGGCTTCAGTGATGAGTGAAGTCACTTGTCTGTGACTGTGATAATAAATTTTCTGAAATACCTCGAGGGGAAAAATTGAATTTAAATGCAATTTTTTTTATATATATTAGGAAATAAAAAAAATACATAGTTGTAATTATTTTTCAATGTAATGATTCTGTATTTATTTCATTTTGTTCAACAGATCTTGGGCAATCAATTTTTTATACTACTACATGCTTGCTTCCTTTTCTCAATGACGATATTTTGAGTACTTTACCTTATACAATGATTTCAACATTAGCTACCTTTCCTCCATTTCTGCACAAGGATATTATAGAATATCTCAGCACATCTTTTCTACCTATGGCTATCTGTAAGTAGAATTTGTTTTAATATTGTTATGTCTCAGTACACTGATATAACATCAGACTGTAAGAGTCAAAGTTTTGTTTGTCATAGAATTGTTATGCAGTATCAGTATACTGTATGTTATATATTAAAAAAAAAACTCATGAGACTATTTTTTAAATGAAAATAATTCTTCAATTTTTATTTATTACTGTGATTTTTTCCTCCATTTATAGGGCAAAGCTAAACCACTGTGAGAAATGCACTGTTTTCAGACTAACAGAACTTCCAGTGTCAGCATTAATGGGCAGAATGTTGCAAAAATGGTGCATGCAATAGCAATGTGTATATAATGTGTACTTTTTTGCATCTGTACTGAACCTGGATATACAATAACGACTCTTCTCAATGTAAAGATAATGTGGTGAATTTCCGATTTTCTTCCTGACATTTTTTCTTTAATTTCTGTACTAAATAGCTCTGCACTTAGTGTCTTCTATCTGTAAGTGTTAAGAGAGAATCTGACAGTGACTGCCCTTTTCTTTGTTTTTTTTTTTTTTTGGCGTTCGTTTTCTCCCCTGAAGGTATGATGTGATTACATAATTCCAGAATTCCTGTAATTGTGAATCCCGAAGTGTGTTCTGAGTACTCATCTTTGTCCTTGATAAAAAGCTTGATGTGCTTTCAATAGCAAAGAGAACTGTAGCCACATTCTGCGGACAAAAATACTAGGATTAATATTAAAAAAAATCAATTTTAACCAACAGACATTTTACTATGAAGTTTATGACTGGAACAGTTTGCCAGGAAGTTTGTAGATACTCAAAACACAGCTGGACAACATCCTGAGTACCTGCTCTAGTTGACCTTTCTTTGAGCAGGGGCTTGGACAAGGTGATCTGCAGAGGTCCTTTCCAAACATCAACCATCCTGTGATTCTGAGAACATTTCCTCTTTATCTGCATTGTGGAAAAAACACGAACGTCTTTTGTACAGATCTACACTGATGTCAGTAAAGAGTGCGGAAATTCCTCTTAGAACAAAGGAAGAAATATTGTCCAGTGTTTCAAGATTAAGATTTTGTGGAAATTTACACCTAAATATTTTCAGTCAGGGATCTTGGAGAAATTTCCTCTTTGGATTAAGAGCAGAAAGTTACATTAAACTTTTATTTCTTCCACTGATGTTATCTGTTAAAGAACAGCTGATGTAGGTGACTTATCCTGCCCTATCTTCAGCTCTCTAAAACTGTTTTCCAAAACAACTCATAGAGCCAAATCCTTGGTTCACATGCTATTCCCTACTCTGTGTATGACATTCAAAAATGAATGCTATGGCTCTCTTTGTTGCACTTCCACATTGGGACATATGAGGAGGTATCAGATGGAAGAGTGATTCTTTCTTTTTCCTTCCCTTGTCCTTTACCAGTTGTGTGCTCTTTAAAATAGCGTCCTAAGCTTTCTTCACTGGGAGTGATTTGTTCTTTTACAAGGCAAGTGTAGAGCTTTCTTTTTCCTAATGTTCAGCTCTGCATCAAACTGATAGGGTACAAGAGATTGCGTTAGCAGCTGAAGAGCCAGATGGGAGGGATGGAAGTACCTCACTGAGCTGATAGCCATGGTTATGTTCTATCTCAAATGCTTGGTATCTTGGTTCTGTCAGATGGGCTCGGGGAAGAGCTGTAGAATGAGAATGGAGAATATGCATGACACATCTGTGTAGGAGGTTGCCTTCAAAGACGTATTGCTATGATATAGTTCTGCAAATAAACACCTACACTCTGCAGAGTTACTCCAAATATACTATCTGAGAGTAACCACACAGTAGGAGATGAGAAGGAGCTGTAGCCGCTTTGTGTGTGGAGTCAAAGTTACTCCTTGACTACACTGCATTGCTACTGCTTATCCTTATCATAGCTAACATAACAAGGGGAATGCTTCTTGTGGTATATAGCTATAACCTCAGTTCATACCATGTAGTCCCTGAGAAGAAATTTGTGCCATATGCCAACAGCCAGCTATCACCAGTCTCATGCCTTTGCAGTGTGCCTCAGCAGCAGGCTTTCCATTTGCCTTGTTTCCTTACCTTCTGCTTCATCATTGCTTTATCCACAATGCAAGTCCTAGGTGCATGTGACTGTACGAGTGACGCTGTTCTGACCAGTCTGTGTGTTCTCAAGGAGAGTGCCTGAGAAGATCACTGTCTTTGGTTAATGCAGCTCTGAGAAAGAAATCTTACTGATCTAGGAGACCAGATGCATGCTCTTTGAAGCGATACCATGTTCTTAGGCATCTCTTTCTTCCACAGGTTTGACCCCCACCAATATATAGTTGTTCTTTTTTAATTATTATTATTTTTAATGATGTGGTACCTTAGGATTTTTTTTTGCATCAGTTGAAATCAGTTTTGTGCTGCTTTCACCTGATTTTCCTTGTTATACACTGAAATTTGTTTCCTCTTTCTTTTAAGTGGGCTCCTCAAAAAGGGAGGGCGTTCCAGCTCATGTCAATCTATCTGCGTCATCAATGCTAATGATTGCAATGCAATACACGTCAAACCCAGGTATGTGTAAACATGCAACATGGTACCGTTCTCTGTGAAGCTATGAGTCATGAAATTCTGTGTCAGATGTGATCAGAGAAGTTCAGATGATAGAAAAATCCCTCACTATCCAACTCAGGGTGAAAGATAAGTAATTTTCGTCAAAACTGGCATTTCTAAGCGTTATGCTTGAGGTCATCATTATGCAGATAAGATATCTCATTGTGATGAAGAAATAAGACTGGACCTAGGATGGGAGACTGATCTACTTTTGCTTGACATCAAGAAATTGTTAATTTATAGTCTTGGTGTTAGAGGGAAATCACCACTAACTCAGAGTATGGAATTTTATAGTAAAAGTTTGGTTTATGTTATGATTCATATCCCACCAAGTTCACAACTGATATTATTTTTTAAAGAGGACATGTAATTCTGGCTACAGGCTCGTAACAGAACTGTAATCAATTTAAATGTACTTAGAAGTATAACTGTCATTCTCTCTCACTGTGGCACAGCCCCAGTTTAATCAGTGGAGTCGCACAACCAAAATGATACAAAATTTTACCTGGGAGAGCTGTCACATTTCAGCTATCTTCCATTTTATGTGTTCTGGGAAAGTCAGACAGATGTTAAAGGGTTCGTTTAGCTTTCATGTTTTAATGCATCATGGCTTCTATACTCTTTGGTGTACAAGGGAATGATGTGCTGTCCTGTGTGACGTCTGTTGCTGTCTCACAATGAATGACAAGATACCCATTCACAGCTTTATATTGTGCCAGAGGACCAAAGTTTAAGTGGATTAGCAGGTATTCCTAAACAAGATGTTGTCAGAAAAGATCTCTGTAGCTGTCCAAAGAGCTGTACCCTCATAAGGCTCATTGTCTTACTGCATTACTTGACAGAAAAAAGCTAGTAATATTTCATGTCTAGTCTTTTGTGATAACCCTTAGGGCAATGATCCTCCAGCAAACCTTTTAAAATAAAAGGTAATTAAATTAAACGTAGAGTTTTGGACTGACAAAGCAAAGCCAATTGTTTGATTACATCACTTCTGTAACTTGAGTTTCCATTTCAGTATTATGTCTATATTGTCTTTTCTCTCTCAGTGTATCACTGCCAGTTACTGGAATGCCTCATGAAATATAAACAGGAAGTATGGAAAGTAAGTTTGTGATCATATATACTTTGTGGAAATGACTTGATAGTAATGCAAACCAGATGGCTTGAAAATTGAGCTGATTATATGCCAAGAAGTCGTAAGAAATCTATATATCCAATCCTTCTGAATTATGAAGGGGAAGGTCCTTCTGATTTGCACTTTACGGAAGCAGCTCTACCTTTTGTAGAACAGACCTCTCTTTCCTGAATACTAGGTAGTTGTGGCTCTGAGTGGCAGAAAGTTGTATAAGTACCAGTCTTCTCAGTTCATGTGGGATTGAACTTTTCTGAGGACTCTGTGTAAGTATCGTCTTAGCCCAAATCTGATCTGGATCCAGTTGTTTGGCTGTATTACACCTCTTTGCTCCATGGATAGATAAAGGCTTCATTTGCTGTGTGTGAATATACCATGGGTCATAGCTGTTTTGATCAAACTCAGAAGCCAGTTGTAGACATTTTTGCAGCTGGACATCTCTTACTTGTAAGAGGTTGCAAAAGATGATTGGTAGGGGATGAAAAGAACACATTTTATATGTTCAGGCATCTTAGCGAAAGTAAGTAATATATATTGAATTGTGTTTTGTACCTTGCAAAATAAACATCTTGTATGTTTCTTTCCGTAGGATTTGCTATATGTCATAGCCTATGGACCATCTCAAGTTAAACCACCAGCAGTACAAATGTTGTTTCACTATTGGCCCAATTTAAAACCCCCTGGGGCAATCAGTGAGTACAGAGGACTGCAGTACACAGGTCAGTGCAGTTATTTTTGTGTAAGCCAAAATAAATAAAAAGTAAATGGTCAGGAGTGTGTTAAATGCATGCTTGTAGTTCTTCGATGTATTTTAAAGTCCTTTTGTTCTGTGAGTTGGTGCTTCCATAAGTATATACAATATTCATTTGTGTTTTCAAAAGGTGTTACAAAAGATGAAAAATGTGATCATGGTTAGTGAATGCATTGTGTTACTCCAAATATTAACTGAACTGGATCAGGAGGAGAAATAAATGCAGTGTTCCGAACAGTCTGTGAAACTGCTTTCTTGGCCTCACAGCAGTTGGGGTTTGTGTTCCTTTCAATTACTGTTTTGGTTGCTTTGTTGTGCCAGCTGCTATCACTACTGCTGTTGCTAAGGGTCTTTATCTGGCTGTTAATGTCAAAAAAGTCAGGTGATGTCAGGTGCACTCAATGTAATAGATAAGTTCACAAGGTTGACTGTAGAGTGAAAATGAGAGACAAAGTCAGCGATGCAGCTGGAGCTGAGAAGGCAGACATTGCAAAGTCCTCTGCCCACCAAACTGCCTAATGTTACTGATGGGATTCTGCTGCAGTGGTTGGGACTGTCCAGCAGCAATTCACAACTTGCTTGCCTGTCTCAACCTATCTGTTTCAGATGATCTTTGTGATATAAGATGTGTTCATTTTTAAAATTCTGGACCAGAATGCAACAATTTAAATAATAAAAATGAAGGACAGAAGATCCCCTAGGCCAACTCTAGTACATCTTGAAAGTTCCTTATAGATGTTTATAAGGTTTCTTCTAAACCTTTCTCTTGAAATGCTGATAGATTTTTCTTGACTTTTTAAAAAAATATTCTTGTTGTACTGCTCTGCTCACTTCTTTTATGCAACCAGATCTATAAACTAAACATGATATTCCGTCTGAATCTTTACTAGCACTGGGCAGACTGGAGTAATTTTTCTCTATGTAAGTTTTCTATTAATGTATCTCAGAATGAGTTGTGTGTTTTCTGCGGTTGCATGGCACCTTGACTTGAGGGCATTCCATAAAGCATCCAAGAGACGCCACTTGAACACACCTTTTGTTTGCTTCCTGTCACTACAAGAGGGAGGGGAAGAATAATTAATGAACTCAAAACCTACTGAGATCAGAAAGGGTCTACCAAGGGGATGTCTGTTTTATTTTTCCTTTCCTTCTTAGGTTGTTTGTTGTAGTTATTAGGCTTCCTGAGAAAAGGCTAGGTCTTCTTTCATATTTATGTAGTATTTATACAAGAGGATCATGTTCTTTATTGATAGCACTAGACACAAAGAATATAAATACTTTCTATTTGTTTATTAATCTGCTTTCTTTTGGTTTTGCAGCCTGGAATCCTATTCATTGCCAGCACATTGAATGCCATAATGCAATTAACAAACCAGCTGTGAAGGTACTGCTATTTTTTCAGAGGTCAAACCTGATTTTCTGGAGATGGGAGAGGTTGCACTTTGCCCCAGCTGTATGGCCTGGTGATGTGTGGATGGCTAAGGGCAGTAGCTAAGGGAATGGAAAAAGCTTACAAGACTAAAGGAGCCAGAACTTTGTGAATATGTTATTTGAATGTCTGAAGCAAACAACTGTTTTTCCTGTTGAAATGTAGTGTTTTGTAGCTGAGAATTTACTCTATCAAAAAGTGTTTTTGTACTCTTTGTGTCTGTTGTAGTTTCCATGGAAATAAATAGGAGGGAATGAGCTATGTATATACATGGCATATGTCAGTTACATAGGCACGTGTTCACCTTGGTATCAGACCAAGGTCATAGGATGCATGTTCTCTCTTTGTGATCTTTCGACTGGAATACATTCTAAAGCAAATAGCAACAAAGTTTACTTACCTCTTTCACAGCCCTCTTTAAGAGGGAACAGATGATAGCTTTCCTGTTTACTCACAAGTTAGCAAGTAAAATGGTTTGGCCAGGATCAGAGAGCGATTCAGTGGCAGAGACGAGAATAGCATCCCAAGTCCAGAGCATACTACAGTTTGGCATACTAATTAGTTAAATACATAGGTGCAGCCAGTTTTTCTGCCATCTGTTCATATACTAGCATAATTATATGAGTCAAAAACTTCTTCAGTGAACCTTTTCCACTGACTGTTTTGCAGACTGAGCATGATGGTGACACTTAGCTCACAAGTCCTGCACAGGACCACTTCCCTGCCCGCTCCAGTCACTCTCCATGATCCTTTTCCATAGAAAAAAAAGCTGAAAAGTGTTGCTTCCTTTTGTTACAATCACTAGATTCAGACTGATCACAAAGTAGAGCAAAATATAAATTAAATGTACAGCTCCAACCTGTACAGATGAAATACATGAATATTTTTGAGTGATCTCTTAGTTTAACATTGTGACAGAAGTTGTGTTGACCTATCACACTCAGAAAAGTGCAACCTGTTGTCTCTTGGAGGGATGAATGTAGATTTGATTAACAGAGATGAGAAACATGCGAAGAGGCATTTGTTTTTATAAAGAAGATTTTACACTTGGGTAGAATAAGAAACATTTTAAATGGTGCATGCATACTACTGTTCAGCTTTTCCTTAAGTAGTACAAAATGCTTAAAAAAATGTCTGTGGTCATATTGATCTGTAATTGGCTGACGTGCAAGGATAAAAGCTAATGGAAAACAAAGAACATTCTTTTTAAATTTAGACTTAAGTTTTAGGTTTGGGCATAGCAGCCAATGCTGCCAAGGGAGCTACAGGTCCATAGTTGTCATTCTGTCACTGGAATTGTGCTGGATACTTAACAGCTATGATGACTGAAAATTAGATTTTGCTAGAAGGAAAGTTACTGAAAGAGAAATACAGATTTTTTTACATTACCTTGTCCTAAATAATCCTCTCAGTGACTGTCTATTTGTAAAAAACAAAAAGTCTGTTGTTGACTATGCAATGTGAATGTGTGTGAATATGTAATACAAAATCTGCTTGTCTGTCAGAGAATGACAATATTCATATTGAAACGTGAATTGTTCTTTTCCCATAGATTCTCATTTTCAGATACATCCTTTTTTTATTATTACTATTTTTTGTGAGAAATTGAGATCTTTGACTGCCAGAGCCTGAGTACCATCTTTGAGAATACTGAATGCTCTCAGCAGTTATCAAAGCTGTGTTATATAGTTTGTCTTTGCATTGGTGCATTGAATGCTTTCTCAGTGAGCTTCCCTGGACAGATGTGTTAGTTATTTACCTTCTCTGTGTTTCAGATGTGCATTGACCCATCCTTGTCTGTGGCTTTGGGTGACAAACCACCTCCCCTATATCTTTGTGAAGAATGCAGCCAGAGAATTGCAGGGTAGGTGTATGCTAAGAGATGGAAAATGACCAGGTACAGTCAGTTAAACTCCACAGTTCAGAACAATCTGTTACAGAAGGCAGCTATGCTTTTTTTTGGCGTGATTAGCATATAATTTGTATAGTTAACTCTCTTGAAATATATGGAGAACACTGCAACTCAGTATGAACAAGGATTACAGAAATTTACCCAAATGCATCTAGCTGGGACAGTAGTGAATTTTGAAGTTAAGATCTTTGAATGAATGGAGTGTGGGATGTATTGGCTGTAATAGGGTATAATAGGGGAACCTTACTAATGTTCAAGCTTGTGCTTATGAAACTTTTTTTTTCTCATCCTCTGGATGTCATTAAAGCAGGACATTACAATGAAAGATCTTTCGCAGAGACTTCAGAGAGGTTTCTTTTCTGTAGCATGTATTTCAGATTATTCTCTAATGTATACTGTGAAGCAGCAGCGCAAAGAATTGAAACTGGTCCAGGCTCATTCAATAAATGAAAGGAATATATCCTGAGATGAATTAACCTCACTTTTTTTTTTTTTTAATTGGAAATTTTTGCTACATTTCTTTACGAGATCTACTAATAATTAAGGGGACTTTCAATCATTAGTTCAAACAGACAAGGTTACATTTCAGAAGCTACACACGTTTTTGGTTTTTCTTCGGCCTCAATTTAACAGCCACCTTTATATCACACCAGCTGCAGGAAAAAGCAGTTACATTTCATAGAAGTCATCTTAGTTTTTAAATCGTTGATTTAAAGTTGCAGGACAAAGTAATTTAGTTTGGTAGAACCATAACTTCTAGGGAGACTCACAGTAAGTGGTGCCGGTACAATTTATTTCCATGTTTGTCTGTCACTCTTCGCTATTACTTCTTAGCCCTCAGACTTCCAGAGCATATGCTATTTTCATTTGATAAATTAGTGACTTAAAAGTAATTTTTGGAAGCTTTGAACACCATGTACCAATGTCAGAGTAGTAATTTGCAGTAAGGTAGGCACAACAAAGAGAGGTAAAGTAAAGCAGCCTGCAATTTGTGAAACTGTATTTGTGAAAACGCTGCTTCAAAATAATGTCAGTGCTACCAAATTAATTTAGATAACTTTCCTCAGTGCAAAAGTAAATGCATACATAAATAAAGAAATGGAAAGCTAATTAGATATACAATTTTTATAGGGATCACAGTGAATGGTTGATTGATGTTCTTCTGCCACAAGGTAAGAGGTCTTTTAAGGGTAGGTACAAACTAATCGTAACTGTACAACCCTGTGCTTATTGATATTTCTGCATACTGTATTACTTGAAATGCTGCATTCTATTTTAAAATAGCTTTGTAGAATTTTAAAGTAGCTTGTACTTAATGCTGCTTAATGTCTATAAAGGCGTAAATGTCTTTGAAGTACTATAAAGAATTAACTAGTTTATACTTGAAATCATATGCAGCTCTTTATTTGTGAGGAAACAGAAGCAATTGAACAGATTTTAAATTCTTTAAGCATGTATAGTTGGAGCCAAGTTTTAAAAATGTATATGTGACCAAAAAACGAGCTAGTTCTTTTGCTAACTTGGCTCTGATTCAAAAGCTTTTAAAGCTTCTGAGAATCTGTTCTATGAACAGAAAGCTGTAAAGGACATCAGAAAAGAACATAACACATTTTTTCAGCGATCCATTCATTGATCCAGTCGTGGTCCATTGGCCAGTGAATGTGCATGGTATTCTATTACCTGCCAGAATGGAGAGAAAGCTTGTTGACAGACTAAGCAGAATTTCCTGAGTTTACAAGGACAGTCACATATTCTTCAGAATACCGTTTAATGGACAAAGCAAAGACATTCCTTCTCTCTTTGTTCAACAAACTGGAAATTCTTAGGCAGTGGAGACTTTTCTTGCTGTTTCCTTACCATTGTAATCTAATCCAGATTGTAGAATCCTTCATTTGTTTTAAGGGAAGTGCTCAGCCACCTCACATACTGGGGCAAAAGACTGAGAGGAACTGCTTACAGGTTGAATCTGCAAACATTTCTCTATGGAGTTAGGGGCCACAGATGTAGTGGATGTGTCTACGTTGTTAATTCACTAATCTTTCGTACTGCCAGCTTTCACAGGCAGTCTAAGTGCATCTGAGCCCTGTCTCCCACAGTATGCCAGTTGCACTAGTGTTCAGCTAGAGGCCCGCTGTTACAATTCTGACTGTGAGACAGAAGCATAAGCAAAGTGGATGGGATGCAGGGCACACCACACAATGTACTAGGACTGTTCTTTTGTTTTAGTGTAGAAACAGCTAGTAAGCCCAAGTATGCAGTGTTTTACCTCATGCAGTCCAAGAAACTTAGAGATTTGAGTAGTATCTGGAATCACAAGTTTACCCTCAGAGACTTCCTTGCAGCAATTCCAATTTCCATGGTTGCCATAGTAAAACAGAAGGACCGTCATTCTGTGTTGATGTTTTGTATGCCTTCCCCTTACAGCTGAAATTTCTGCTATATGTCAGAAGAAGGTAAGATTGTCATTTGTGTGATGGGGCATGATTTGATGTTGTGTGTGATGTCATTCCATTACTGTGTGGTGCATTCTCTATTGTACCATTCCAAGCTCTCACAATTTATCCATGAATGCATTTGTTGGTGGATGGGAATGATTTAGTAGCAAGGTTTCTTTTTGTTTGAACCGTTGATATTTGGAGTTGTAGGTTTTTATTCAAGTTGTAATTAGTAAAGCAATTTAATTATGCAATTGAGTGGAGTTGTTGTTCTATGTCTGCTTATGAAGAAGACAGAGCAAAAGATTAATCTGAAATCTAAGTGTTTTATATCTTCTTGTCTTTCTGAAGTGCTGGATTAATCCTAAATTGGACAAAACTCCTACTGTGAGCAGTAAATTGTTTTAAATAGATAGATTGAAAGTATTCAGTTCTCTAAAAAATTGCTGACAAAAAGAATCTGCTTGCAAAACATACCAGCTAGTATGTTTTAATAACTGTTTAATAATGAGGGATACAGTATATAACATATTCTAGATCTTGTGTGATAAAGAAAGCTTTTATGCTGGGCCAGATTAGCAGAGGGCACAAACGAAGGTAATGCCTGTTTCAGGGGTTTTTACAGTTACATGTGATAAGTGAAATCCTTACACAGAGTAAGGTGACGGGGCACCATTGATTACACTCCTAAGGATGCGTCGGTTTGCTATATGTAACTTGAAGAGACATTTTGAAGTATAAATAAAGGTTAAGAGAACTACTGTAAATTTTAGAGATTGCTCCAAGCCAGAAGTTGAGATTGATGACTTAAATGTTGTTTTGGCCTGCTCCAAAAGAAGAGCAACTGTGACATTTAAGTCCAGGCATGAGCTCATGTTCTTGAAAGCTCAGTGACACTTGGCATCAGGAGTTTGTACACATCTGTGCTTGTACACAGTGTTTTGGAAACAGCCAGCACTTGAGCCAGTTCCCCAGTGTGGACTCTCATCACGGTTTTCAGTTCCATTGCCTGATGCTTGTGGCCTAATAAAACCTTTTTTATTTTCCAGAACTGTAGTTCACATGTCAGAAGAGCTGTGGTTACATGCTTCTCAGCAGGATGCTGTGGCCGCCATGGCAACAGGCCAGTGCGCTATTGCAAAAGATGCCATTCAAATCATCACAGCAGTGAGGTTGGGGCAGCAGCAGAAACCCATCTTTACCAGACTTCACCACCCCCTATCAATACACGAGAGTGTGGGGCAGAGGAGCTTGTGTGTACTGTAGAAGCTGTGATCAGGTAATATTGTGGTTTATAATACAGCATCGATGTGTAAAGCAGGATCAAGCTTTCATGTAAATATTGCTTGCATAACACATGGGTGCTCAGCTCCTGCTGCTCTGGCACAGCACTGTTCAGCTGTGAGTGTTGTCCTCATTGAAGAATTCAGCCTTGAATCTTAGAACTAAATTTTTATTTTGTTACTGTCCTCAGGAAAATGTTGACATTAAATGCCTTAATCTCTAATTATCCTTGATCAGATACCTGTATCCTGGGAAGGAAAGCTGTCTTCCTGACTACAAACTTGTTTTATAGCTTGCTGAAAGAAGCAGAGTTCCATGCTGAGCAGAGGGAGCATGAACTCAACCGCAGGAGGCAGATGGGCCTTTCCTCTTCCCATCACTCCCTGGACAACACAGACTTTGATAATAAAGATGATGACAAGCACGACCAACGCCTCCTAAGCCAGTTTGGAATCTGGTTCTTGGTATGAAATTCTTGTTCTTTTATTTCTGAAGCCTAAATTATTTTTCTCTCTCTCTCTCTTTCTTTCTTTTTTATTTTATTTCTTTTCTCTCCCCAGTGCCTGGATTTAGTTGAATACTTTTCTGATTTGTAGGAAAAATTGAGTTCTGTGAAACCTTCAGACTTGGAGATTCCATAACTAGTTTGAGTGGAGCTTCTCACTGCCTTCTGACTCCTGTATTGAGTGTAAAACAGCTATTCACTCTGTTTTTGTTTGTCTTTTTTTTTTGTTTTTGTTTGTCCATTTTTTTGTTGTCCATCTCTCTCATCTGCTCAAAAGTGCTCTCTGCTGAATGCCAGTATGTTAACCCTACCCTCGAGAAGCAATCCTCTAAAGATGTATCACCTTCCATCTTTCAGCATTACTTTTTGGAAGTTCAGCTTTCTGTCTGACCTCTGAATAGGCTGGAGGAGTCTCAGTGGCTGGCTTCTCCTTCCTGCCTTCAGAGTGGACTAGCTGGATAGGTCCCAGCCGTTGTACTCCAGCTAATTCAGCCAACATAGGTTGAAAGAATGAAGTCCTGCTAGTTCTACCCTTCACAGTAGCTAACTGAGATTATTCCAGAATATCAAGTCTGCTTCTGGCTTCTTCATGAGCAGGCCAGGCTGGTACCTAGTAGGTCCAGGAAAATTGGATTCTGCAATTCTCCTTTAGCTTTCAGGGTCTTTTCAGTTTGAACCTTGAACTCTCAGGCTCTCTCCTTGGTCACCCAGTGGCAAGTGAGGAATAGCCATTATCTAAACAGAAATGGGGACAGCAGGGTGGGCAGGTCTAAAATCCTATGGTGCCAATAAAACTGCTCTGATGTTTTGAGTGACAACATAAGCAATCTCATGAGTTTTGTTTAACATTATTTTAGGCTGCACTTATTGCCTTTGGGTTGAAGTATACCTTTTTATTTTATACTTTTTTGTGCCATATTCATCTTTCCTACTTCAAATGATATTTTCTAAAGACTGAGGGCGTCTGCTTCCAGAAGGAGAATTGAGGTAACAACAGAGGAGGGTTTGTTATACTGTATATGCTCCTTCCTTGATACTGAGAATCTCTCATTCTCTGTTAAGAATGGCAGCTCATCAGTTTCTTTCTGTTCTTAAAAAATCTGTTGATCTCTCTTTAATAGAGATGACAGCATGGATTGTGCGTCGTTTACTTTCATAAAGTGAATGCTTATCATCTAGAACCTGGACAGAGCTTAAGAGTTCCTTTCAAAAGAACTGCAAGCTCATGCTGCCTTTGAGTTAACACTCAACTGGGACAGTCACCAGGAAGCAGTAAAACACCTTAACTTGAACATGCAATGAGGTAGAACAGTAAAGGCTCTTCTTCAAACTGGCAAAGATATGGTTAGCTACCTTATCCCAAGAAAAAAGTGGAGGAGAAGCACTTGTTAAGATTTTGTTTCTGGTCTTCTCTAGAAAGTACTGCTGTCAGCTGTTTCCCAGAATTTACATGAAAGTTTCTCTTTTGTTCGTTTGCCATAAGGCTGCAGTCACTGGTTTCAGGTTACCAAGTGCTGAGAATGTAGCTTTCACTAGGAAATGGCAAACAACAGCTGGTAGGTAGTTAGCAGGAACTTCCAAAATCTTTGGTCATCTATTACTTTCCATTTTTTTTTGGATTCAGTGCAGTAACCTGACTTGAAGCTTTCATCTCCTTAGAAGGTAGCAAAAACTCAAATAACAGGCTGTTAAGGGCTTAGCAACATGCCCGGTCTGTGAATTGAAGCACAAACTTGGTCTCAGATTTGGGACAGTTCTACAGCACAGACATTGTTCTAGAAAAAAAGTAAGTTTGGAGACAGGGAGAAGATTATCGTTAATAGTTTTGTGATAATTTCTGAGAACGTAAAACTCATATTCCTGCTCTAAATGAGACAGAAAATCAAATTGGAACCCTCTTGAAAAGCAAAGATCACTGATTATACCAAATAAATGTCATCTTTTTTTTTTTTTAAACTCTTGATTTGATTTATCTTTTTAATTTCTACATTTTATATGTTTATGTTGGTATTACATGTTTTATTGGACATTAGATTACACTTTGAATGAAAAGTGATTTTAAAGCTCAAACCAGAATGTTTCAGTTTGTCGAAGCGTTCTGTTTTGATTATTTTTAGTGTTGAAACAGAGAAGCAAATAAATTAAATGCTTATTTTTTTCCTCTTGCTGTTATTTTCTGTGATTTTCTGGTTATGGACATGTTTTGTCAATTATCCTGTGCCAAACTCTATTTGAAACTGACCAGCTCGGTTACCTCATATACATTCTGCATCCACGTATCTCTGGGAATATGCAAAATATGGTAGACAAACACTTTCGTTTCTAGAGTTAAAGGTGAGAAGCTTGATTCATGTTTCTGTCTTGCAGGTGAGCCTTTGCACTCCCAGTGAGAATACACCCACAGAGAGTTTAGCAAGGCTGGTTAGCATGGTATTCCAGTGGTTTCACTCTACAGCTTACATGATGGATGATGAAGTTGGTAGCCTGGTTGAAAAGCTGAAACCCCAGTTTGTTACCAAGTGGTTGAAGACAGTTTGTGATGTCCGGTTTGACGTCATGGTTATGTGCCTCCTTCCTAAACCAATGGAGTTTGCCAGGGTAAGAATAATTTATCTGAAGGTTTATTTATTTGCCACTGACATTAAAGTGAACTGGATAAAGACTATTTCTCCCTCAGCTCTATCAAGTCAAAAGAAATCTTGTTGGTAAAGGAGCAGTGGACTTCAGGAATTTTTCCTCTTCATAGCCTTTCTAGTTCTAGTCTGCCAAAAGTGAGGGATTATTTACAGTAGTATGAAGACAGAGTGGAAGAATATTTTGGAGATTGAAAGACACTGCATTTTCAATAGTTACACATCTCCACTATGCTGCTAAAGCATACAAACTTGTCTTTAGAAACAAGGAGTCACTTGACAGCTTCCAGGTATGACCTTGTTCTTTACTAGTCTGCGTTACTAATATGTTTCTCTGTTCTTTGTTCTTTGTTTCTCTGTTCTTTTACTTCATCTCTGTTGGTGTTAATTAAAGTTCATGAAATCGTATGATTGTAACTGAAGGGAATTCTGGGCATACTGATACCCTGTAGCTTCAGATACGTGATTTAAGTGACTTAGTTAAGAGACTTGTCTGCCATGGTTTGTGTTATTGTTAAAGGAGAGGAGGAGGCTTATCTGGGAGGTCAGGGGGCCTAAGTGAGACCCTTTGCTTGAATCACTCCTTGAGAGAGCCCTCCTTACTTTCTGTCCTTTAATTATGAAACAGAAATTGCTGCTTAACATGGATAGTGAAGGCATGCGTTAAAATTAGACACGAGTATTCATCTATAGAAAACTAAACACCAGAATGAAAACAGGAATTTTATATCTGTGAGGGGTGTAAGATGTTTTCCACATTTGTCACTACCAGCTATACCTGTGCTTTTGTAAAATTCGGAGATGAGTTTCATTTCATGACCTCCTTATGTAAAATGTCCATGGGACAGGTTCATTTTGTTTTGTAGAATTTGGTGGCTAGATTAGGAAGGGCCATAGAGACTTGATGTGATATGCCACATCATCAGGTATGGATTTTTCATGACCTCGTATATGGAATTTGCTGTGCATGTGCAGGCCAACATATATATATGTCTCTGAACCATCTCTCTGAAGACCTCGGCTGAGGGAGGATTGGAGGGCAACTGAGGGAATCTGGGAGGTGAACGGATTCCTCAGGTGTTAGAAGTGAAGAAAAGAGATCTGGGCTTCGAGGGTAAAGAGGAGAGAAAGGGCTGAAACTCTTGCTGTAGTCTGTTGTGGACCTTTTTCTTATCTTGGATCCAGCTCTGTTAAAAGTTTTGTTACCCCCACTGCAATGCTGAGGACTAGATTGACAACTTGCCAGATTTGCAAGGGTTCACTAGAATGTAAAGACAAACAGCCATGAAATTAGCTGTGATGAATGGAGTAAAAAATAGTTTGTTGGCTGAGAGTACTAGTATTTGCTGCCAAAACAGCAGGCATCTCTAGAGCCATTAGTAAGGAACAGCAGATGTGAGTTGAGGTCAGTAACAATAATTAGTCTCTGTAGACCAGTTATTTGTTTACTTGGAAGTATATTTTTAGGCTTCCAGCACACAGAAGTTTCTCTCGAAGTAAAAGCAAAACAAGCAAATGAAAAACTCCATACACAACCAAACACTTGATACAGACCAAACTTTTCAAAATAAAGATTCAACACTGTAACTGGTGGCCCAGAGCAAATAATTGAAGGTGCAAGTTTGACCAAACAAATCTGTCCTTCATTGAGAATTGCAAACAATGGGAGATTATTCTGTGTCATGGCCTGGAAATGATCAAAATTCATCTGAATTTTTTGAACCATGGGTCAAATGAGAGAGGGATAAACAATTTGCTTGCCGTAGCTGAATTCTAAATTCAGGCAGGCATATGCTCATGGTCATCCTTCGTGATTTCTTGGCTGCAACACACTGAGCAAATTGGTGCTGGTGCTGAACCAGTTATATGGGGCTAGAAGTGATGTTCGTCAGTATAATTCCTGGAAATATCCACAGGTTGGTGGGTACTGGGACAAATCATGTGGTGCTGTGACCCAATTAAAAGAAGGGCTGAATCGAATCCTCTGCTTGATTCCATACAACGTAATAAACCAGCCAGTGTGGGAATGTATCATGCCGGAATGGTTGGAAGCTATAAGGACAGAAGTGCCTGATAATCAGCTGAAAGAATTCCGGGAAGTGTTAAGGTATGTAGACGTTTCTAGAAACCATTTTATTGTTATATATGTTGATTGCTGAGGGTATTCATGTAATAAAATGTTGGCAATGAATAAAAATGTCATTCAGCATACTTTCCTGTGTGGAATAGACAGTAGTGAGTGAATCCTTCTGAATTTCTCATGAATCGTATTTAGACTAGAGCATTTAAGCTTTGGGAAAGTTTCCTTTTATTGCTCCTGGTATCCTCTAGTCAGCTCCTTTGCTTTGAGCAAGGCACACTTTCACTGTTTTCCTACAGCATGATGGAAGAAGCATCTTTTTCCTCCTGGCCAGCTATTGAGGAGAAGTATTGGGAATTAGTAGATCTGGCACTGAAAAAGAGTTGATTTGTATTGATATAGCTACTATCTTCTCCTGTTGAACAAAGAAAATGCTAGAAAAAGAATGATGACTATTGAAGTTATAATTTCGTATTTCATATATGCCTTTGACAATACAGCTTCACATTGCCTTTTACTGATGAAGAGGCTCTGAAATGGACTGTTAAGTTTATATTTATAGGGACTTATGTAAACATGTTTAGTGAGAATAAGGAATGGTGGAGTGGTGAGATGCAAAATTTTCCTGTACGTTGAGTATTGAAATCAAATCAAATTGGGAATGATATGAGATGCGATGTAAATTCTTAAGGTGCATCACCCCAAATTCATGATGGTGAGGCACTGGAACAGATTGCCCAGAGAAACTGTGGATGCTCCATCGCTGGAAGCATTCAAGGCCAGGCTGGATGGGGCCTTGGGCACTCTGATCTAGTGGGTGGCAGCCCTGCCCATGGCAGGATGGTTGGAACTGGATGATCTTTGAGGTTCCTTCCAACCCAAACCGTTCTATAATTCTGTGATATGATTCAGTCAGGACAAGTGGTATCAGCAACCTAGCTCAACTCCCTTGAAGAATGAGGATTCAAATACAATTCCAGAAGCATCATCAGTGCTGATTGTGAGATTGCCTTTCTACGAGGCTTCTGTTATATCTTACACAGCGTATGTCATGACAATTCAGTGATGCTTTATTTTTGTCCTACTTTTCAGCAAAATGTTTGACATTGAACTTTGCCCTCTTCCTTTCTCCATGGAAGAGATGTTTGGCTTCATTAGTTGTCGATTCACAGGGTATCCAGCCTCTGTGCAAGAGCAAGCATTGCTTTGGCTACACGTAAGTGTCCTCTCTTTACAAGTCACACGGAAGCATGACTGCAAAGGGCAGTTTACCTGAGTACTAGCAATTTTCATGTATCCAGAGTTTTCAAGTAAAGTTTGATTCTTGTAGATTTTTCTTGCTTCTAGTGACAGTTACGACAAGTTCGGGTGAACTCATATATGTCTGAACATTGGTGACAGAGTAGACGACAGATATTCTCACAGTGATTTGCAGATAACCAATCCTGTCAGTATCTACATCTTGCCTACATCTGTAGACAACCATTCTAGATGGATTCTTAGAATAAATACAGGAATTCTGTTTTAGGTAATAATAAATATACTAAATAGTTATTCATACAAATATTGTTAATAGTTTTCTTCACAAACATTTTTAAGGATCAGCCTCACATACCCATTTTGTGTGTAAAACTGATCTCAGCATACACCAAGCACTATGCGAACAATTATTCTGAAAATATGCTTTTTTGACAGTTCTCTTTTGCCCTGATTTGAAGAGAAACCTGAGTTCACAGCTCACCTCACTGAATCCCAAAATTAAATACAGGCAACTTGCTGAACTGAGGATCATGTGATAAATATGCTTATAGAGTATCTGGTATCTTTGATCAAATTTGAAACTTATGCTTTTTTTTTTTACTTATTGTCTTTCCTCAGGTGTTATCTGAACTTGACATTGTTGTTCCTCTTCAGTTACTAATCAGCATGTTTTCTGATGGAGTTAATTCTGTAAAAGAATTAGCAAATCAAAGAAAATCCAGAGTCAGTGAACTGGCAGGAAATCTTGCAGCTCGGAGGGTAACGGTTATTTCTCCTGCTTAATTGCTTTTTTTGTTTGTTTGTTTAGAATAGTTTTCCTAGTAGAGAAAACGTGAAGAATTAAAAAGTCATTTTCAATATGGCAACATTTGATTGGAACCCCAATGCAAATTATGAGAGTGAAAGGAAATTGTCGTGACTTCTCCATTTAATACCTCTCTGTCATGTGGTCAGTGTAAAGGTAATGCAGATAGGAATTAACTGCAATTTTTCCTCAGTTAACTCAGATGGAGTTATTTTTTGAATGTTTGTTGTGGTATCTCTTCCAACTATTTTAATTCTCTTCATTTGCTACTAATGTCTGCTAACAACAAGTTTTCTATGGACAACTGGTCACCCAGAGTGATTTATTTTTATTCTAGTACAAATCTGATGGGCTGGGTTGTTTTGGGAGGATGACAGAACAGACTTCATTTTTGTTTCCCTGTGGTTTTTCTGCCTCCAAGAGATGCAAAAATTGCTATAAAGGAAATTAATCTGTCAAAGGCTTAGGGTCTGGAAAAAATGTTTACAAACGTGTAGGCATTAATACACTTGGTCTGATATGACTGACTTCCCAATAGTCTTCTACAAAGTGCTTCATGGACAGAAGGAACAGCGTTAAAAGATTAGATCTTTGGATTATAGACCTACAGCATCTAGGCAGTTGATGATTCTTCATGTGTAGTCTCCTACATTCTTCTGTAGCTCAGCAGAGAGCACTTACACAGCTAGTCCATGGCCACTTCTAAACTAAGCAGAAAAAAACAATGTCTGGTAATCCAGACCATAGCTGGCCTAAAAATAAACCTTGTGTTCTCTAACCATATATTTCTTTGAAACAGTTAGAGGTTCTGAGGCTGTCATAGATGGCCTCTGGTTGTGTGAACATAAATCCATCCAGAAATGCACACCTTACTATTGTTACGCCTAGTTCATTTCCAGCTACCTGTATTCTTTGTATAGCCTTAGTTATACTGATGTCTTGAGGTAGGCACTGTGAACTTCCTGCTATTGAAGTTGATGTGCCTGGATCATGAGGCAAACCATTGTAACTCAGTGGTTATTACTTGCACCAATCTTCTGTTTTGTCTGTGATGATCAAATGCCTTCTTAGTGGAAATAATATAATGAATGACAGCCATTTAACTTAGAAGAATATATATATACATATGTCTGTGCAGAACATGATTCCTGAACTTCTACTGTATTTTTTCATTTAATGACACTAAGGGATGCACATAGATTAAAAATTAAATAAAAGCTACCAAAGGGAATAGTAAAGCTGTCAAAGTTCTTGATATTTTCCACTGTCTCACATAGAATAAGATTGCTTAAATGCTTAACATTCATTTGAATGTGTTTATTTTATATGCCTTCAGGTAAGCGTTGCTTCTGACCCTGGGCGCAGAGTTCAGCACAACATGCTGAGTCCTTTTCCAAGCCCCTTCCAAAGCCCATTTCGGAGTCCGATACGTAGTCCTTTTCACAGTCCCTTCAAGAACTTTGGACACCCTAGTGGAAAGACAATTGACTTTGACTGTGAGGATGATGAAATGAATCTTAATTGCTTCATTCTGATGTTTGATCTCATCTTGAAGCAGGTACTTGTGGAAGAAAAACATCCACACTGAGGGACACTTAAGTTCTGTGGTCACTTTTGCCTCTCCTTTAATCCTTTGTTGATTCCTTTTCTGCTGAGGAGCTGTCATGAAATAGAAGGCATTTTAGCTCTTTCTACAGCTTTCATGTGCCTTTACCCATATAAGAGTTAAGGGTTCATGGTCAATGAAGAGAAGGTAGACAACTCCACATTGTGTCGGGTGCCTCATATGAGTGAAACGAACTTTTCTTTTCTTTGGAGATGTGTTTATTTCTACAGGCTAGAAACAGAGGTTTATTGATAGGCTTGGATTAGGTGCATAATTATTGGATAGCTAAAGTTATACGTTGAGAATCCAAATCCAGGTGGTTCTGGTAACTGTCTCCAAGTGACATTACTGGATCCTGTGCTTGAAATTGTCTGTTTACCTTCAAAACCTTACTCCAACTGTTCAGGCTTGGGCCTGAACATCAGTGACAATTTAAAATTACGAGATCCAGTTTATGTCTGCCTCATCCTAGTTATGCAATATAACACTGGGAGAAAAGTAGGAATAGGCAGAACAGTTAGTGCTGTGGTTTTGAAATAAATATTAAATCCTTACTCTTTTCACTCTTTCAGATGGAACTCCAGGATGATGGTGTCACTTTGGGCTTAGAGAACAGTATTTCAAAAGATATAATATCCATCATCAACAATGTGTTCCAGGCACCCTGGGGCGGTTCTCACACCTGTCAGAAAGATGAAAAAGCTGTTGAATGTGGTCTGTGTCAGTCCAGCATTCTGTGTTACCAGCTGGGTTTTGAGCTGCTGGAACAGCTTGCTCCAAAAGAAGAAATCAGACTTGTGGTAAGTACAACAAGAAAGGACCTGTATTACTGGTGTGCTGAAACTCCTCTTCTTCATTGTGCTCTTTACATTGCGCATAAGGGAGAAAAGCTGTGCCAACTTTTGGCATGGAAGTTGGGAAGATAAAGTAAAAATTCCTTTGAATTTATAATCTCCTAAGTTTGAATGATTCAGAAAACACAGGAAAGATGGCAGTATTCACCCAGTATGAACTCTTCTCCGTGTTGACATTGCCCACTTTGGAAGTACACTCCTATTATACTGTCTTAAATAAAATGTGAAACATTAATACTTAGTGCTTTTCATCCTCCTTTAAAGGCCAAGAGTGGGTGTTTCCAAATGCTTAATGATTTTGAGTGAATCAGTTGTCAAGTGGACAACTTGAAAAGTCTTAATTGATGCTTGATTGTTGAAAATGCTAAGAAAAGAGGACAGGTTTGGTGAAACCACAGGCCTGAGGATCCCTCTCAGCTCCAATTATGCATACACAACAGCTGTTAAGTGCTCTCACTTAAACTGATGTTTGAAACATGATCTTATTGTCGGTATGCATTTGTTGATGCAGAATTTTAGATATGCAGGTGATTTGAATGCACGAGTTTGTATGGAAACTAGACAGTAACCCTCATTTGGGCTCAGTTTAGCCACACTAAATGTTACTAAAACAGCAAGATATGGCCTAAGGTATCTAGAAAACATCAAGAAATGAATTTAACTTATTATGTTCTTAAAGGAGCCCACAGATAACCTCGAGGATAGTCTTCTGTATACTAGACCTGAGTTTATTATAGGAACTGAAGGAGAAGAGGAAGACAAATTGGCACCAAAACATGGAGAAAACCCAGGAAATCACACAGAGACCATGGAAAATACTGGTAGGTTCGGGATGAGAAGACTTGAGTATTTAAGTAAGACTTTAAATGAAACATTTCAATCATATAGGGTACAAGGTTTTGGTGCAGCTTTTTAGGGGCGACAATGCATAGTCACTTTTTTTTCATGCATTCTTTGAATATATCAACAGGAAGGCTGTATTGCGTTGGTAGGAGGTGTTACTGGCTCAAGAAGTGTTGGAAGAAATCTTGGCTTTGTGAACATACAAAGTAGCAAAAACGATAGATATCAAATTCAGTGCAGTTGTACCATTACTGATGTCAATGTTACTGTGGCAAGAATTATTTCTGATTGCTTTCACATGCTTTAGTTTCACTTTGAATCCACAAATGTGAGGATTTTAACAACAACTTATGTAACTTACATTTTTAACAGCAATAAAGAATGACACAGAAAGAAAATTTTGTTATCAGCAACTTCCAGTTACCTTGAAGCTCATATACACTATATTGCAGGTAACGTTAATTACTTGTTTAGCTTGAATTTTTGCTTAAGTTGTTTCATTGTGTTGAGAGTAGTACATCTGCTTACACAGGAAATGTCAAGATTTGAAGAACCAGACATTCTTTTTAACATGCTGAACTGTCTGAAGATTCTGTGTCTTCATGGGGAATGCCTATATATAGCAAGAAAAGACCATCCACAGTTTCTTGCCTATATTCAAGATCACATGCTGATTTCAAGGTAGGTTTTTAATCACACATTCTGTCTTCATACTTCACTGATTCCCCAACTGTACATTCATTGTGACATCAAAGTATTTGCAGGTTTAATAGGGAAAATTAATGAAGGGGGGTAAGAGGGATGTGTAAAGATTAAGTAGCTGTATAACTAATCTATCTAACGTGCACTTATGAAGCTGCAGATAGAACAAAGGTACCCAGCATTGTCCAGTTCCATATCTACCTGAACATCTTTGAAACATCTCTAACCCTAACAGAGGTGAACATATGGTTGAACAAGACTTTAAGTCTCTGCTACTGGATTAAAAAAAAATGCGAAAAAGTAATGTTTTTATTTGTTTGTTTGCTTGTTTTTTTTTTTTTTTTTCTTCTCCCAGATGAATGGGGGAGCATTGGGCTGTAGTGAAACACTGATGGTTATTTCATATTGCCCTGCATCTTCTTGGAAGCAAGTTCTGGTGTTGCTCAGTTCATTATTCCATTAGTTGCTTGAGTCCTTCTTCAGGCCAAAACCACACGTTAAAAGTAGTAATGAAAGTTCAACAAGAAGAGAAAAAAGTGCTGCACAGGAACCAAATGTGTGACCACCCAGCCCAATCTTGAAGTGAAGGCATGTAGTCTATTGCAACTCTCATACTGGTGGCCTGAATTGGTTTAAAATGGAGTGTTCAATTCACTTAATTGAAAGAGTTATTTCTCTTTTAGGTTATCCCAAGCAGGCTTTTTTTCAAGAAAAAAAGTACAAGGAGAATTTTGTTGAAAAATGTAAATTTTGCAGAAGGCATTCTCACTAGAAAAAAAGAGTCTTTAGAACGACAGAATAAGAGCTTCAGGAAGCAGTCTGAGCTTTTAAGACCAAGATCTTGAAGTTAGAGTTAGCTCTTGGCAGTTCATTCTACAACACTCAGACTTTTGCTAAGGAACAGTACGTAGCTCAGGGGGGCCAACCACCTATAAGCAGGTGCAAACGTGGCGCTATTGGAAACATGATTGACTTATGAGAAAGAGAGTTTAGGAGAAAACTCACTGAATAAACATCAGCATACAGTGTTCAGAAATACAGTGTGTTCATTGGGGTTTATAATTGCTCAGTATCAATTTCATTGAGCATCTCCTGAAACCGTATCTAAGGTTTTAGCAGACTGGAAAATCTGTCTTGAATTTACATACTAGCAAATCATATTTTACATCACAGTGATTGCACGTGATTCATGATGCCAAGACATTTCACATGCCTCATGTGCTGAACTTGGTCACGTTGAAAATGCTGATTCGTAGTATAGATTATGTTTCATGGGTGTTGTGCCTTGAATTAGGCAAAATCTTGCTAAATATGAAGTGTTTTAATGTAAGGAGTATCTAGATCTGAATTTTCAAGAAAATATGTTGAATATGATGACTTTACATGTCAGCAACTCTGTAGTATTCACATAAAGGTCCAGGATGACTCATAGAAATTTTCATTAAAAGTGCATTCCCGTTAACAATACAGTGCGAACATTTGAAAGAAAGGTTGTCAAGTGAGTTCTTTTGTAAGCAGTCTTGCTGTTTTTGGTCTTTTCAGCTTATGGGGAGTTGTGAAGTCTGAGTTCTCTCAGCTTTCTTCTCTGGCAGTCCCACTCCTTCTTCATGCACTTTCTCTTCCACATGGAGCTGACATATTCTGGACAATCATAAACAGCAATTTCAACAGCAAAGATTGGAAGATGAGGTTTGAAGCAGGTAGGCCTGGGAAACATACACTATTTGATCTTTGTTGCTTCGCTGAACATGTAGAGCTTTCTCTGTTGGAAGTGAGGAGATGTGTAATGGAAGATTATCTTTTTGCTTGTTTGGAGAGTTTGGGAGATAATTTGGTGCAAAACAATGGCATAAGAATGCACTAGAATAAGGGAGAATATAAGATATTCTGAATAATCAAAGCAAAACTAAAATCACAATAACATCTCTCAGCTGTTTTTTGTTGTTATTTTCTAAGATGTGCGTATTTCTAGGAGAGGTATATTCATCAAGACATAAAAGACATAAAGAAGCCATTGCCTAAATTAATATTTGTATTTTCTTTCTCTGGGGGCTGCTACAGTGGAGAAGGTGGCAGTGCTGTGCAGATTTTTGGATATCCAGTCTGTGACAAAAAACCACCTACTGAAGTACTCTTTGGCTCATGCTTTCTGCTGTTTCCTGACTGCTGTGGAAGATGTCAACCCAGCAGTAGCTACAAGAGCTGGGTTATTACTGGACACCATAAAGAGGCCAGCCTTACAGGTAGCTTCTTTATTTGGAAAAACTGCATTCAAACAGGAGTCTGGGTTTTGACTCAATGTTTGAGGTGGTTCAGGTGTACAGTGTCACAGTCATTGCTAATACCTCTTTAAACAAGCCTTACAGGTCTTTGTATCAAATGTATAGTAGGACAGAACATTTGCTTATACTTTTGTATTCCTCAAAAACTTGGAAACTTCTCCTTTTTAAACATGATATTTGTTTATCTTGTTACTTACCTTACTTTTCCATTGATGACAGTAGCATTTGTCCTCATTTAATGAAGTAAGAGAAGGGAGCTAAACCTTTATCCTCTACAAATTGACAGAAGTTAGAGCTTTGACCTCCCTGTGCTTTAAAAAAAATTCCTGTAGTCTTCACATCTCACTACTATGCTTTTGTTTTTGTCTCCGTAGGGTCTTTGCCTCTGCCTTGATTTCCAGTTTGACACAGTTGTCAAGGACAGGCCCACAATTCTTAGTAAGCTTTTGCTACTTCATTTTCTAAAAGCGGATATTCCAGCTTTGAGCTGGGAGTTCTTTGTGAATCGCTTTGAGACCTTGTCTCTGGAAGCACAGCTTCATCTGGACTGCAACAAAGAGTTCCCTTTCCCAACAAGTAAGCAGAGTCCAAATCAATCTGACCGCCTTTTATCAGCTTCTGGAATTTCAGCTGCTTGGAAGGGTCTGAGAGAGGTGTAGGCCTCACTTGTCTAAGTTATCTGAAACCAAGTAATCTGTCAGGCTAGAAGAGAGTAACTCAAAGTGAGCACATTTTGACTGCCTAAATACAGATAAGGCTATATTTCATTGCACCTTTGGGCTTCATATTTTACTCTCACTAGGATTTCATTGCCAACCTTGGCAGTTTTTCAAACATGATCTGTTTGTGTGATCACTCAACTGCAACCTGCATTAACCTACTTGTTCGTACGTTCCTACGTTCGTACTTGTTCCTACGTGTAGATGTTTTTATTCTAACAGCATTGTTCTCAAACGGTCATGCCTGACCATGTTCTGTAACACTCTGTACAAAAATAGCCCTAGGAGTTGTGTGGTCCTTGAAACACAAACAAATGCATTGGGGCACAGCACAACAGGTACACGAACTCTGAACCAGTGCTTAGTTAGCTATTCCTGTAGTGACGAAAGCAACTGATTGCAAATATTTGTTCTGTTTGTACTTGATTTCATGGTGAAATACCGTATCTCTCTCCATTCACTAGGGGGGGCTAAAAATAATTTGTGCATGATCATTCAATATGCTGAATAATTGAAAACTTCCATACCCATGTGGTGGACCATGAGACACATCTATTTTCATCTGATTTGCTTGAAGGAGGTTGGGAACAGCTGTTTGGACAGCGTGTGTCCCTCAGCAGCCTAATGCCTTCTCCTATGCTTGCATGCAGCCCTAAAAAAGACCCGATACTGCTGCTGCATGCATGTACAAAGTGTAGGTGAAACTGCGAATGTATTTTTATCTTTGTATGTGAGTAGCTTGGCCCAAAGCAGGGAAGTACTGCCATGGCCTGAGAACGGAATCTCAGCATTAGTTTCTAGCTCCTGTAGCTGCAGATGTGAGGTTAAAAAGTCTTTTTCAAGATTCTTTTGAGCCTTTCTCTTTGCCTTTTCAAAATACATAAGTGGTGCAAGGGATGGAGTCACTGGATTTGGTCACTCAGATAATAAAGCTTGGGGTTTGAATGCACTATAGACGTAAGTATACAAAAGTGTCAGTGAATCCATTGAGACATGAAACGATACTGCTGGTAACACAACAGTAAAAGCATCATTACCCTCACAGAATTTTGGATGCAGTGTTCAGATCCAGGATGATAGGTGTAGGCATTGCATGAGGTCAGTTTGAGGCAAAACCAGAGGCCATGTTTGGTAAGACTACTAAATCCATACTTGTGAGATTTCTGCCATTTTAAATAGGGAGCACCTCATATTTCCTTAGCCTGAAATTCAGGTTTTTGGTTCAAGAGTCTTTGTCCGATCTCTAAGTGAAGAAGGAAGGGACATTATTATTTTTTAAACACAGTGAAGCTGTTTTGGGTTTTATGGATTTCAGAATGAGAACATGCAAATGAGTTCCTTGCAGATGGACCCCTTGAACCCATATGAATCTTTCTTGACTTCAGTGGGACTTGGGGCCCAGTTGCATTTGGCACTTGGCAGCACTAGGGCCTCACCATGTTGTGGAATGAATCCTAACTTGGTCAATTGCATTTGCAAAGCTATCACTGCTGTCCGGACAAATGTCGCCAACCTCAGTGATGCAGCAATGTGGAAGATCAAGAGGGCTCGTTTCGCACGTAATCGTCAGAAGAGTGTGCGTTCCCTGAGGGACAGTGTGAAGGGACCAGTGGAGTCAAAGAGAGCGCTCTCCCTTCCAGAAACCTTAACCACCAAAATTCGTTGAGTATCTATTTATATTTTTGTCTCCCTTAGGATTGTATCCTATTGTTGGGTACACAATGGAATTGTCAATATTTATCCAAATAGGATAGCAAAACTAGGTTTCTGACTGATTTGAGCAGTATCCCAATATTAAGTTAGTGAGTTTGACAAGGAATATAGACAAACGTTATGTCTATGCTCTGTTTGTTTAAAATGCTGGAAAAATTGCTCCAAAACTAGCTTGTGGATACATCATAATTTTTATTTGTGGCTAATACACAGTAATTTTGTCTAAAATAGGTATGTTTATGAAAAATTCACGTGTTACTAATTTATTAATTGTAATTATTCATCAGTGTATGCAGCATATGCTTAGGCATCTTAAAAACAACTGTTAATGAATCAAATGCACTTTTGGCTATCTTCAGAATTCCTTTGTCAAGAAATTAACAACCATATCCATACAACACATCCTTCCTGCCAGCTTGCGTAGGAGGGCCTAGGTGATGGAAAATCATATGCCTGTATGAAAAAATGTACAGATATTTTTCCAAGCAAAACTAAAGCGTACGCATTCTCATTTAGAGAATTTTACAAGCATGGATTTGTCTTATATTCAAATTGGACTTACTGCATTGCTCCTACCCGTATATTAGGAACTGACAAAATGTTCAAACTTGGGTGCTAGTGAACTGCTAAGTAATTTATTTTCTCCAAACCAGGCAACACTGTATTTTGGGACTCTGACATAATCCTTCTTGACCCATTTCTGATCCTGCACAGGTGCTCCTGTGTGATGACTCTTCCACCAGCAAAACCGAATGATGGAGAAAACTAGAGCTACAGAACATGGTGCACAAAATCTGTAGAGCGCAGAATTGATGTTTCAGATGGTTGCACTCACTGCCTTGGCGACAGTGCATGTGCAAATGAACATAAATATGCTAGCACTGAATGTATGCTGAAACTTAAGACATGAATGCTATTTATTTAAAGAGTTGTTTTTTTTTTTGTTTTGTTTGTTGTTGTTGTTATTGTTTGATTTTTTAAGCTGTGAGCTTGACCAGACATGAGCAGTCTGCTCCAGCGCTTGGCGGAACACCAGAGCAAACACCAGGTGGGTTTGAAGGGAGTGCTTTGATGGAATGGGGAAATGAAGGCACCAGTGCTGGCTTTCTTACTGACTCATGAGAAAAACTTATGCAAGTTGAAAGCTATCTAAAAGGCACAGCATAGTTCCGTAAGGTGTAACTTCCAGTTTTGTTCTAGATTTGATTTTGTTCTAGATACTGAAAACAGCCCCTAGTTCTCTGTAGAACTTCAGGGCCAGATGGAGTTTGTTCAAATTCAGTTTCCACGAAAAATACATATGTAAAAAGTTGCATGTAGCTAGTAAAAACTGGTATAAAAAATATCTGATAATAGTATTCGAGCTTGTCACAGATACTTTGGAAAATAGAAAACGAATGGCTTTCCCTCTCCTTCTGCCTGATGTTTATTATTTTTCTGAAATCTTAATTTAGTTTTTTGGAGGTTTGACTCATGGTTTTTAACACTTTGCATTGGCAGTACTGAGCATATCTGATTCTTCTAGGGAACTAACCAACTCCTAAACGCAGTCTGTACATCTGCTGTAGAAAAACATTTGTTTTATGCATACCACTTGAATGAGCTAGTCCTCATCTGTTTTTTCTAGATCTAAAACTAATCCTTGTACGGTACAAATGCAAGATGATACTTTAAGTTAATCTTGCTTGTAGGTTCTGTCCTAGAAACATCATTTTAAACAGTTCCTTCAACAGTGCAGGTTATTTCCAATAGTTGAAAGGATCTATCCATTAAATGAAAACAAATAGATCATCTTGTAATTCTGCTTCATACCAGCTTGTTTTATCACAATTATTCAGTGCCAGACACATTTTTAACTGCAGATCAGAAAATGCATCCGATACATTCTAGCAACAATTAATTTTACTTGTAAACAGTAATAGTGTTTACAGAATAAGTTAAAAATAACGATGTAATAAAAACTTAATTTTAATATGCCCCCCTTTTGATGCGGTCAAAATAGTGCCGTCTGTTCTCTTTCTTGATTATCCCAGCCGAAATAATTTTTATCTCACATAGAATGCATATATGATGCATTTTATTTATACAGAAATGTTTCATTTTAGAATAGGGCAAGTTAGAATAATATTCCTCACTGTGCTTTAGCCATGCACGTATTCAGAATGATTTAATAAAATAATCTGGTTCACTGATGTGTGGAATAGCTGCTGCTTTTCATGATTTCAGTTGGTGCCACAGGAACTGCTTTCTCCTAAAGATCTTTAGTAATAGAAATGATTTTACACCTAGTGTGAGATGGAAGAGGATAACTCCAAAGGTAGTTACTAGAGAATTCTAGTAAGGACAAATGTTTGAAAAAGTAATTGGAAATATGGTATTTAAAAAATATTTGAGTTTGAAAATGAAAATACTTGCCCAGTTGTAACAGACTGTTACTTGGAGCAAATCTGTTCCACTTGGACAGTGAAAGCCAGCACCCCAACTTTGTGCTTTGTGAGTGTCCTCTAGTCTTTCACTTGATGACAATGCTAAGTATTACTGTTTGATTATTTCTGTTCTGTGTTTATAAACTAAGTCTTAAGCTTTTTATCTGGGGAAAAGTCATCTAGATCTTGTTGTACTGTATGGAGTCTCAAACCTAACAAATTATTGTGCCTGCATTTGGCCAAGGTTATTTTAGAGATATATGGACTCAATATTGAAAAGGGGATCTTCATTCTTATTGGGTAGAACTTTTCCTGACGCCTTTTCACCATTTGGTACATTCTCTACTGGCAAAGACTAATGTCCACTGCGTGCTGAGGTAAAACTGCAAACTATGCCAGGTGAGAATGTGGTGGCCCTTGGATGCGATTATCTTTCAATGCACATCAATGTAAAGGAATGTTAGTACTCAGCTTGGCAGAGAAGTACTAGGATGGGAAGATAAGCAGCTCTGTTAAATATGGAAAGCTGACAAGTGGAATTTGATTTGCATAGTAGAAATTATTGTGCTGTTGGTACTGAGGCAATATAGGAACAGCACACTCGGAAATGCGTGCCTATCTCTCCTGTGACCTCACCCAAGTGTATTTGGGCAGAAATAGAACAAATAACTGGAAGAAATTTGTGGTATATTCTGTATCCTTTTTGCAGTTATACGGTGTCTGATACCAATGTCTCTTTTGTACTGATAGGACAACCCTCCCCAGAGAATGATAATACAATAAAAGACTTACTGCCGGAGGATGCTGGCATTGATCACCAGACTGTTCACCAGCTGATTACCGTGCTAATGAAGTTCATGGCAAAGGATGAGAGCAGTGCTGAGTCGGACATCAGCAGTGCTAAAGCTTTCAACACAGTCAAGCGCCATCTGTACGTCCTGCTTGGTTATGATCAGCAGGAAGGATGCTTCATGATTGCACCACAGAAAATGCGTGTTTCTACCTGCTTTAACGCCTTCATTGCTGGAATAGCACAAGTAGGTGAAGGCACTTACTATCTTTTTCCACTGCTTCTCTGCCTGTTGGTGGAACAGTGGCAGCACAGCTGCCTTTGTACCAAAATAGTACCTTCTTTCGTCATCTTTGAAGTAAAGACTGTATTTTCTTACCTCATAATGCTCTTGTAAGGCTTAATTCTTACTGATAGAGCAGTTTGTGATCCTAGGCTGAAAAACATTTCACACTTGCAGAATATTCTTTTTATCAGTGACAAAGCATCAACATCGTTTCCACACTTTCTCCTCATCACAATACGGAATTACTCTGGGGGAGAAAGGGAGGACTTCAATGTCAGATCCCCTCCTGCCCCAGCTCCTAAAATTCTCACTGTAACTTTCAAACATTGTTCAAGCTATTCTTGCCTCTTCTGTGACTGCACTTCTTATTAGGATTTTCTGGTTGGAAGGAGTGATTTTTCAAAGTTAGTTTTAACAAAGACACTTGGATAAACTTTCACAATCATGAATGAGTCAGGTGTTGATGTTTCACACGCAGAATAGAAGGTGTTAATGCAAAGTGGGTAGCAGCAAATGCATCCTGATCCATTGTCTTGGGGCATCATTGCTATATATTGTTAATGAATAATCTCTCACTTGTACATTTTTAAGCTGGAGTGTGTACAAGGAGTTTCAGGCCTGTTGTGGTTTATTGAGAGTCTGGCAGTGGCAATTTAGATCACAGGACAGTATCTTTCATATTTTTCTGTGTTTTTGAGGTTTGAATACCTGAACTTCAGTGACCAACATTGACCTGATTTTCAGAAGTACTACTCTCTGCTCTTCTTCCTCTATGCCTTTGAAATGTCTCAGGATAGCCAAATTCACTGTATCTTTTTGAGAAGCTTCATAGTTGAATCCTGCCTCCCTTGAAGCGAAACAGATTTTCAGTAGGCCATGATTTTCCTCTGTGAGGCAGACATTAAAACTAATTTATATTTTGGGAGGATTTTTTTCGCCAGCTGTAGGGCTGCTTTGTGTTGGGAATCTCCTTTGCTGCAAGAGAAAAGCTATCTGCTGCAATTTGAAGATGCATTTACAGAATGAAAACTCAGTATGGTACTCTTAAGAGGTGTGTTTCAGTTACACACCTCCCCTATGTCATAGATATTTGCTTTCCATGATCAGCTCCACAAAGGGTGGGACTGGGCTATCTTGCTGGTTTGTTGGTTTTGATTCTAGACTAGGTTGGAATGATCAGTTCAAGAAAAATAATCAATTTTCTGTTAGTATTTTGTGTCATAAAATCTGAATGTTTGAAATCCTTGAAAGCAGAAACTTCTGCTCCCTGCCAGCAGAAATGGAAAAATTTTTTTTTTGAAGCCAGTTCAGTATTGCCCCGCATGGTGGCAATGTTGTACAGTCATGTCCAGTGGGAAAGCACAGCACGGATGGGAACCTAGCAAGGCCATGCCAGGCTCTGCATGCTCGACTGAGTTCTGCTCAGTGTTTGCAACGTCATTTATTCCAGATCTTCCCATGGCGTCTTAAAAAATGGGTCTGCTCAGCATAAGACACATCTGCATTACATTATGTGCTGTGTTAAGGCAGACTTTTGTCTTCCTTTTATGGATGACTTTTTCCTAACCCTGCTATATAGCTGTATCTCAGCCTGAGAGGACAAGGCACATGGCAGGGTAGGACCACATTTGGTGATGATATGTCATCTATTCAACTGACTAACCCTGCAAGGGTAGATGTAGGATTCATCTGTTTAGATCTATGCACGTTAACAAGAAAATTTAGGGCAAATAGAGAATATTATAGGGACTGAACTCTTAAACAGCTTATTTAGGTTGGAACTTGAGAGATGAGCTTTGTGTTAGTAAATGAGACCCATCCCTTCTTGTAATAAAAGCAGAATAAAAATACAAAGACCTGAAGGAAATGGATGATGTGGATGAAACTGATATTTGTGTCTGTTTAGATGTACAGGCTTCCTGGTAAAGCATCATTTAAACTGCAGGAAGGTGATGGATCTTAGAGGATGTGCTGGACTTTACTTGCTCTGCTGTTGTACCGTCCTAGACAATATTTTTGTTCTTGGATCCTTTAAAGTTTGTATGTGTAGACTTTCTGCATAACATCACAGCTACAATGGGATTCTTGGCTCATTACCTGATTCCAGCATATGTGGCTTAAGAAAAAAAGAAAGGCTTGTACTGCAAGACTGATAAGAAAATAATGAAAATATCAGTACAATGTTAATTGAAAAAACAAACCAACTAATAACAACTAATCCGTATTTGCATCATGTCTGTTAAACATGGGATATACCTAGTCTGGTTTTATCTGCTGAAGTGTGATCAATTTGTGCCATAATAAAAGGCTGTCCCCACAAAATAAGTGTCATGGACATGCCAATGTGTGTTAATATTCAGATTGTGCAAGATGAAAGACTTTCAGAATGCTTCTTCTTTTGCTTCATTTTGCCTATCTAGCTAAAATGAGAGCCTGGCAAACTGGCAAAAGTTTTCAATTGATAGTAAGATTTTCTTAAAAATGTTTATTTTTTTTCACTTACCTAATATCTAATCTGCATTAGTTATTTTGCTTTATCACATCAGCGGAGCTGATTTTGGTGAGCTTACTCTTGTGTTGATTTTCATTTCAGGTGATGGACTATAACATCAACTTGGGAAAACACCTTCTTCCTTTGGTGGTGCAGGTGCTGAAGTACTGCTCTTGTCCTCAGCTAAGGCATTACTTCCAGCAGCCTCCTCGCTGCTCCCTCTGGTCCCTCAAACCTCACATTCGGCAGATGTGGTTAAAGGCTTTGCTTGTTATTCTTTACAAGGTGAGTGGTCTTAAAAAGGTGATGTCTACCTTAAAATTAACACTTAAAAGTGAGATTTACTATGCTGCAAATGAAAGGAACTAAAAAGAACACCTCTGATTTGCTTATTCTTTGTGTTTAATTTCAGTGCCTGAAGTAGCAAGGTTTCATCTCTGCTACTGACCTGTTATTCCTGCTGTCTGTATGATCTTTCCCATAGTTAACTGCGAAGGAATAATATGGACTTGAAAACAGTGAAATGCTATATAAAGATTCAAAAGCCAATTAGAAAGGTCATGAATAGTATTTAGGGTAACAGCTTATTTTTTAAAACAAATTCTTGCTTTTAAATGGGGAGTCAGCTTGATAGCTTCTATTAAGTGATGCTTTTTAGTGATTGTTGCTAAAATGAAAAAACAATGTTAAAGTGTGTTTACACAATGAAATGGAGTTGTGAATGCTTTTGATATGCTTAACAAATTTCTTGCAGGTCTATAGGGCAGCAAGGAAGTGGAGACACTAGAATGATAACGTGCAGATTGAAATACAGTGTTTGGAGGATGAGACCTTTTGCGTTACTGTTAACAAGTGGTTTTGTCATAGAAGAGTCAAGGAAGCAAAATATTAAATCTTATTAATAGGGAATTTTTTAAAGTGTTTGTACAAAGCTGAGAATGGTCCTGCTTCTCATCATGTGTTTAGCAATGTATGATCAAAGGAAGGCAAAGGGCATCCAGCTGACAGCATGCTTGTCATTTTTCTGTTTTACTGCCTAAATGTTATCCATGGAGAAAAGTTGGGTTTTAAGCTGAATTTTTTCTCTTTCACTGAACAGTACCCCTACAGAGACTGTGAAATCAGCAAGATTGTACTTCACCTAATCCACATCACGGTCAATACCCTCAATGCTCAGTATCACAGCTGCAAGCCCCATGCAACTGCTGGTCCTTTGTATAGCGACAACAGTAACATAAGCCGATACAGTGAAAAGGAAAAAGGTACTTTAAACAATTTCAGTTATATGATAATTATTGATTTAATACATTAAGTCTGACAAATGTTGTAGAAATGGGTAGATATGGTCTGAAATTTAGAACGTAATACTCTGAATAAAGTCCCAGGTCTGATTTATCTGACCAGCTATAGCCATACATTGCAAGATAAATAAATTCACTGTTTCTTTGTAGGCTAAGCACAGCACAGCATTCTAACTTTTGTCTTGAAGAGAGTGTGCCTTAGGCTGAATAGTTCTGTCACCACACCTGGGTCATCTTTGGCCTTTTTACAGAGAATTTTTACTGATAGTTTACACGCATTAGGGATGCAACCATCCTGTTGCTGCATTCTGGCTGTATCTGGATCTGGGGAGCGCAGTTCATCTGACCAAGTGTAGATATTTATACATGTGCTAGCTGTTTAGAATCCAGAATCCAATTAGTTAACAGGCTGTTCTGGAGTGCATTTCATCCCAAAGCAGATATTCAAAATAGTATATGGTAACTACTTCATAGTAGCATAGCTTAGTACCAAACAGTAGAAGTTTTAAAGTGAAAGGAATGAACTCAGTCTCTGTTTTTCTTTTTTTCTGTGTAAATGGAGCTAAAGTTGAATATGTCAGATGCAGACATGAATGACGCTCATGTCTGAAGGGAGAAGCGTATTTCATCCCTTGGAGTCTGCATTTGATTGTTAACTCTCTTGCTTGCTGAAACAGAGGTACTGTAATGGTGTGAGCAGATGTAAAGTTAGCGTTTGGAGTAGTGTACTGCCGTTGAGCGTGGTACCCTACGATTATGAAGTTTGTGATAAGTATTTCTGATCAGAGATTAACAGGTTCTTTTGGTTCTAGTCTCTAGATGCCTTTTAGTCACTGGCTGTTTACAACCTCTTTTCCAAGCAGTCTTTCTAGTAGTTCAGCAAATTATTCTTCTTGAAGAAGAATATAAGGAGCACTCTGTCTTTATGCACGTATCTTTTGCTGCTTGTTGCTCATGAAAAGATATCTGACAGAGCAAAGACGTGAAATTTTGTTTACCTGAACATCTTCTCAGCTGTAGCAAATCAAAGCAACCTTAAAATGGATGTGCATGAATGTATGAAGTGTTGCATATTCTTACCTGGACATTTTGTATTGCTAGAGGAAGGCTAAGAGGGTTCAGATAACCCAGGCTTACTGCTCATTTGCCTTTGTTTTGAGCTGTAGATCTGAATTAGGATGACTTAAGAATGCTAAGGGTAGTAGTAACACATTTTTAAAAGGCATTCAATTTCTAGATTGATTTTGAAACATTTCTAAGGTGCCTAAATACCCGGCTTGCTGTTCACAGTGAGCGCCAAGTTAGGTTTAGAAAACCTAGTGTTTCGGTCCTGTGTCCAGCATTGATTCCCTGGGTGGCCTTGTCTCTCATTTCATCATTATTTCCCAGTGTTTAAAGAAAGGAGAATAATATTTACTTACTTCCCTAAACTATTGTGAAGGGCTTTGGGCTTCTTAGAGGTTAAGGACCATAAATGGGCAAATTTTTCTTTTAAAGCTGCCTTAGTTATAGGGCTGAATATTATCCTTTGCTGAAGTGCTGCAGAAAAAAAGAGGATGTAGAAAAGTTGTTCCCCTTCCTCACCCAGCAAGAAGCAGCCACTATCAGTCCATAGGGTTTTGGAAGGTTGAGGTCTTTCACAGCTTTTCTAAGCAGGCTTGTTACTTGCTTAGTCTCAGACCAGGTAGTTTGTGTGTTGCTGTCATCATCAAAGGTGACATTTAGATGATCGACATATGAGGATCTCATTACCAGACAGACAGAATCCCTATGCTAAGATGGATTTTCCCGCTGTTGAACTTTTTTCTAATTTTTCTGCTACACTGTGATGAGATCATGGCAAATGGATGGACTGTTTCAGTGCTGCTGCTGATAAATCCTGTGAGAAGAAGCATTTATTGCCAAAGGGAAGAAGAATTTAGACACATAGGACATGAGGTTAAAAGTAATCTCCCAATTTATTAAACCCAGACCCTGCAGAAGTTTATATTATTAACTTCCATTGATTTTTTTTCCATCTTATCAATTAATTTTCTCATCCGTGCTGCTTTCAGATGCCTCTTGCAAAATTCACATCTAGTAGAAACTTTCCATTATTTTAAAGCTAAAGATATTAATGTCCATTTTATATCTTCAGTTTTTGGCCATTCCAACTGTTTGACTTATTTGCCTCTTCCCATTCCTTGACTCCGTGTCTGCTTACTAAAACTGACAAGGCAAACTTTGTTTCTTCTCTTGAATCCTATTTTATTTATTGTGTTTCTTATTGCCTTGGAGTGTTTCTTATTGCCTTGGAGATGCCTCATGAGACATGTGACAGACATGGATATTTTTTTCCTTCCTTATTTTTTAAATAGCTGTTTCATATAGGTGATGTGGTTATTTTTTGGTGGATAGGTAGACTTTGATCTTTCTTTCCTTATGCCATTTCCAACCACTAGGTCTCATGTTCAAGCATAATGCTTTACTGTTACTGCTTAGATCAATAATTTCAGAGTTCATATTCTTAGACCTCATTCTGTTACTATTACCAGCTATTCAAGATTATCAATTTCTTTCTTTTTCACTTTCCTATTTTGTTGGTTTATTACAGAACTTGCAGTTGTACTGATTCCCATCTCCTGCAGTTTACCATTTCTCACTGAGCACTACAGACAGTTATTTACTCAAGTCAGTGTCCAGTTCTATTGGTTTCTTTCATGTAAAGAATCTGTGGTATTAGTAGGAAAATGTCAGCTTAAAATGGTAAAAACATTGGTACATTGGTATAATTGTGTTGTATTTTAATCCATTTCTTTAGTTCAATATATAACAAGAATGGAGAAGTTACAGCAGTTTTCTACATGTTTTTTTTTCAAGATTGAGATGATTTTTCGTTTTTCAATTCAGGTTTAATTGAAAACTAGCTGAGGTTTTATCACATTGACAGCTTTTTGTTCAAGGAACTGGACTCTATTAAGAGTAATAATGTTTTTTCTTTTTCCAGCAGAGGAAGACAGTGTTTTTGATGAGTCTGACATTCATGATACACCAACTGGACCTTGCAATAAAGAATCTCAAACATTCTTTGCAAGACTGAAAAGAATTGGTGGCAGCAAAATGGTGAAATATCAACCAGTTGAGATGAATGCTCAGCGAAGTATGATTTTTTTTTTAATTGGTATAAATCATGTAGAAATGCAATTTCCTACACTCGCTTTGAAATGATCACCTTACTTTGTAGAGTTTATTGCACTGCCTTATTTGAATACAAGGACTCTGTCTGATTTTTGAGAACAGACGCTCCTCATTTCCTCAAATGAATTATCTTATAGAAATCTCAAAGCAGACACTCCAAAATGCAAGTATCTAAAATCAGTAGTTGTTTCCTGAAAACTGAAGCTCTTTTGAATGCCAAAGTGTTTAAGAGAGCATGTTGCAATTTTATGTTTCTGCTGGGCCATTTACTATTTTACTCAAATTTCTTTTTTTAAAAAAATTGACTTTTTGATAAGTTGGGACTAATAGGACAAGCAAGTTTTTTGCTGCTCTTGCAATATTATGGTTTTCTGTTGGTAGAATGTGTCAACTGGTGGTTTCCAAAAATAGGATTTTGTTTTCAAATATAGGATTCAGAGCTTAACATCCTAAAAACAGACTTCAGACATCAAAGAGATTCCCAACTTCCTTTCTCTTCCAAATTTTGCATGGGAAAAACATTCTGAATAGGGAAAACACTTCAACTTTTCTCCCCGCTTTTTTGCCTTATGTGTATGTGGAAAATTTTGAAATATGGAGCTAATGATGATCAGGAACATTCTCGATTATTTGAAAATGTGTCATTTACACCAACAACAGTGACACCACCACCAACAGTCTCTTAAAAATGTTCTAAATGTATGTTCCTGCAGCAAGATACAAGTGCAGTGGTAGTACCAGCAAGGATAACTGCGCTTGCTTTACTCTTTCCCAAGTCAGGAAGGTATAACTATGTGATGGGATAGTTTCTAGATGTTGTTGGTGTCTAGAATATGTAGAGGAATAATTTTGAACACCTTTCTGAGCTCAGGCTTATGCTGCTGCATCCTCACTGCTATTGGTACCCTTGCTTCTGGAATTAGAAGTATCCTTTCTAAGCCTACTTTGCTACCATAAGTAACATGTAGGTGTGCTCTAATTATAAACTCAATAAAGAACATATAGATGTGCTCTAATGTACATACATGTTTGTGTGTATATATATACAATGTTCATGCATATATAAGAAGTCCGAATGATGTCCACAATGCTGTAATCCAAAGTTAGTTTGAAACCTCTTCAAAATGGTCTGTGTAGCTCGTTTCTTCCTTCATCTCTTATACCTAATGCAGCAATGCTAAATGCCTGTAGAAGTTACTTGTTCTGTCCAATGCGTAAGGTTACAGATTGTCTGCAGGGGGCATCTGTCCAGGATGACTGGAATTTGTATAGACCCTACTATTTGGATGTAGGTTTTTTTTTAAACTGTAAAATTCCACACAATGTGTCTCTAAGGTGAAAACAAATTTTAGATGGTTTTGATTAATACTGGATTTGTATTTGAAATGCCAGTGAATTGTGAGATGAAGATATACGGCAGAAGTCTCCAACTAAGGTAGTATTAGCTTTTTCTGTTTTAATCAGGTGAAATAGAGCTGGCTGAATATAGAGAGACGGGGGCCTTGCAAGACAGTATTCTACGCTGTGTGAGAGAAGAAAGCATTCAGAAAAAAAAACTGCGCTCTCTAAAACAAAAATCTCTTGATATAGGGAATGCAGACTCCCTGTTGTTTACATTAGATGAGCATCGCAGGAAGTCCTGCATAGATCGGTGTGACTTAGAAAAACCACCTGTCCCTGCTGCTTACGCCATACACAGGCAGAGTGATTACGGACGATCTCGGCAGAATTCTTCTAATAAAGCTGAAAATATAGAAATACAAGAAAATCCTCCTCCTGCAGACAGTTTCCAGGAAACAAGAAGACCTGTCATACCGGAAGTTAGGTTAAACTGCATGGAAACCTATGAGGTGAAGGTGGAATCTCCAGTTAAACCTGCTGATCCCAAAGAAGATTTAGATCTGATAGATTTGTCCTCAGACTCAACATCAGGTCCTGAAAAGCATTCGGTACTTTCCACTTCAGACAGTGACTCCTTAGTGTTTGAACCACTTCCTCCCCTAAGAATAGTGGAGAGTGATGAAGAAGAAGAAACAACAAACCAGTTAAACGATGAGGTCTCTGGCAAAACTACTGTGTCATCTCCCTCAACTATCAATGTTTCTGCACTCAGCCTCAGCACAACTCCTCTGGTCCAGTTCAGCATTGAAGATTGCTCCAAAGACTTTACTTCTAAAGATACAAGCAACAACACTTCAGCAGGAATAGAAGAGATCCTTTCTACTTCTCCCAAGCATAAAAAGGACTCTTCAGAGTTAGCTAAGCCAGAGGAACTGCAGGACATATCCTGTGGGAACCCACTAACACTGAAACAGAAAAGGGACCTGCTGCAGAAGTCGTTTGCCCTTCCAGAATTGTCCCTTGATGATAACTCTGAGCTCAATGTGGAGGAAATTAGGCCTGGCGGAGCACTTCCAAGTCCGAATGTTAAAACAGTACTTATTAAAGTCCCCGAGGATTCTGAAAACCAAACAGAAAGTGATAAACTTGGTAACAATGCAGAGTCTGACACTGACCAAAACACAGAGCAAAAACAAGAAGAGGAGACTGAAGAGTCAGAATTTAAGATTCAGATTGTTCCTCGCCAGAGGAAGCAGAGGAAGATTGCTGTGAGTGCTATCCAGAGAGAATACCTGGACATTTCCTTCAACATCCTTGACAAGCTGGGAGAGCAGAAAGAAGCAGCAGGTGAGCTCAACCACTGCCTTAATGAAAAGGCTTGTTGCTTTGTGAAGGTTTTCCTAAGAGACAGGTATGGCGAGACAGATGTGTGATCACACAGCATCTGATGTGATCTGAGCTAGCTGAATGTTTTCAGGTGTTTGTTTCTCACAAGGAATGTACTAGCCATACAGGTATCATGCATGTGCAGGGAACGGCCCGTGTGAAAAGGAAACTGGAGCTCAGTGACAAAAATACTGCTTCACGTGTCAAAGTTAGGGAGTGAAACTCCATGGCCTCTTTACACAAGGAATCAGTAAAATTGTCATTAGTCTGTGCCTTTTGTCCTGTTAATCTAATCCATGTTATGCTGATCCTTCTCTGTATATAGTGATTTTTGTCTCTTATTTCTTCTGCATACATAAAGCAACGGAAAGCAAACTGAATCATGAAATGTGAAGCTGAGCAGGCTGTAGCCTGCAGGGCTAGGAGCACTTAGAATTAACAACAGATTGTGTTTAGGATCAGAGATACATGTTTTGTTTTTATACACCAAAATTTTTCTGTAGGCTTTTTTGTAGTTGAGTATCCACAAAGCTTACAAGGCTTGTGTTTGTTAAAGATTCAAAATAGAAGCATTGGGGATACTACACAGTACTTCTGTGTATCCCTAATTTTTTTCAGGTCATTTCAATACAGGGTTTTGTCTTCAGGTGGAGAGAAAGTGTATTTTAATGGCTCAGATTTCAATTTAATGTGTCAAAAACAATGTTAAAACTGTATTCTGTTGCCTCTTCTGTGGCTATTTTTTTTCAGGGTTTTTCAGTTATTGGATTTTTATCAGTCTTTTTTAAAAAACATTGATTATAAAATGAAGGAATCCTTCAGGCCTCAGATCTTTGAAAAGAAGAGTAATATCTATGTATGCTTGACCTCACTTATTTCTGTTACTTCAGAGGGAACCATGGTATAATTTCACATTATGATTCATGAAATTATGTTATCCCAGTTTTACAAAGAGAAATCATTCAATGTGATCGTAGCTGTTCTGTTCCCTTTGTTTGAGGCCTAATGTCCTATATGTGGTACCAGTAAGCTGACAAACTGCTGGAGCTTTATAAAAATGAAAGAGAGCCAAGTGCTTTTGAACCTTTCACGTAGGTTTTTAGAAAAGAATGGTCATAAAAGCATGTAGATTGCTTTTTTGATGCTTTTTTTGATCAATAGTAAGGACCACCGGTAAGTTTTCATGAATTCCCTAGCAAAAATATCTTTGAAACTTTTTGGAAGGGCTCTCCCAGTTCCGAAACACCACATGAAGCCTAGGATTTTAGCATTTATGATGGTCATTTGACTGCATGCATCTACATATGTCACCTAAAGGGAGCACAGACCATTCGCAATGACACATTAAGTGCTCATTTATGTCACAGTCAATTTGCATAACTAGGTAATTTACTTACTTGAGTCGTTTAGTGTATCTCATGCATCTGTTTTCTTTTTCTTAGCCTTATTGATTAGTTTATTTGAGAACGTGTTTTAATTAATTTAAGGAGGCTTAATATCACTATCATAATACACTCTTGTAAATTCAAAGCCTTGTTTGAGCTTTGTCCGCCTGTTATACTTCCATGTGTGTTAGAAAGGCTTCTGACACAATTGATTTCCAAATTAAATGTCCAAATGGAGGTTGTTTCTTCAACTGCACAATCCTAGGGTACAGAATTGCCCGCTTGAGGCTCTTTACAGCACAGATAGGTATTTATTTCTATAGGATATGCTGAAGCCTTCAATCAATACTTGAAAACTTTGAATTTCTTTGCTTTATTTTTCCCATATTGACAATATCAGTTACGATAAAATAAAAACATCAGCTGTAATGTTATTTTTAATGACAGATTTGGCCTTCTAATGCTCTTTGAATCTTTGAGATTGATTGCTAGATCAGTAGCCTTTTCAATTAAAACTGATAACATGTTGGAGACTTTTAAAAGATGCTAACCTATTAGAAATTAGCTTTATACTGGTGATACCTCTCTTATTTATGTGTTGGTGGTCCTGTTAATCACTTTGAGAGTGGGATCAAAATCTAACTCTACGTACATTTGTTAGCTCTGAGCTTTAAGTGGACAATATACAAATCTTCTTCAAAAAGTGATTTTAAGTAATAGATCCCTGTGCCTCTGTAAACATTACCACTGAGTCCTTTTAGAACTGCTGGGAATGCCAGATGGTGAATGGATGATTGAAAAGATGTGAAAAAGACATCCAGGGAGAAAGCAGATGGAAAATATTTATTGATTCTAAACACTGACAGTTTAAGTACAATTTCTGTGTGTAGATCCTGCTGCCAAAGGACTTTCAACTCTGGAAATGCCAAGAGAATCATCTTCTGCACCAACCCTTGAAGCTGGTGTCCCAGAGACAAGTAGTCACTCTTCCATATCAAGTAAGTGCATCCGTGATTTGAGAATGTAATCTGTTGCTGTATTTGTACATCAGACATGTATCATATGTGGCAAATGCCTCCCTCTGAGTTTTATTCATACTTGGAAATACAGCTTTGCTGGACGTTGTTAGATCTGTTGCATCTGTGGTGATCAGCATGATGTTAGTGGTTAGTAACCACTAGATTTTATGTTGTGACATGGCAAATTTGTCTAATGTGGTTTTCCTGAATTAGGCTAGGTAGCAGTAAAAAGCAGAATTTCACTGAAGCTAAATGTTTGCTTTACAGTGAGAGAAAACATTGTCAACTGTCAGTGCACAGAAGCAGAGGGTGAAAGCTTCACAGGGCTGCTACTGTGGTCTTCATCAGATTTGTTGATTTACCTTAGGAAAAAAAAAAAATGTTACAATTTTTGTAAAATGCTTTGAAATGCCACTTCCTCAGCTGCTCAGCTGAAATGCAGTAACTAGTAATCTGAGTTCCATACCCTTCTCAGAGGGAAGTGAACAAGGTTGGTTATTGGCAGTTACTGACACATGGCTTAACAGAACAAATGTAGACAACATTGGAAGGTGGAGGCAACTGGGAACAGTTTAACAAAATCTAGAATGGCATGTCTATCTACGTAATGTTAAGTAAGACATCTGAAGATTGACGGGACAGCATCTGTGGCTAGAAGAAAAGGAAGGGGAAATGATGACCTGCTTTGATACCCGTGAGCTGCTAGCTCAGCTGAGCTGTCTCGCTGAACCACAGTTTCAGACTGCTGTAGAGAAGTTAGATGTGAATTTCTGAAAATCAATATCTGCTGATTTGATTGGAAAGAGTATCTGGCCTATTAAACAATATTGTTATTGTAACATGCTAGATTAGCACTTGGAACAGAGGTTTCCTCTCCAGTTTTACCACAAGCATCTTGTGTGATGTGCATCTCATGGAGTTGAACACTCATTGTCCACCTAATGACATAGAAGTCACTTAGGAAAGCAGCTGAAGAGCTGCCAGTTAAGACCTGTCTCTGTCCAGTTTCACTGAGTGCCCTGTGCTTCTGTAAATTCCAGCACATGAAATCTGGAATAGTATTTCTATCATATTGAGCAGTTCAAAATGGCAGGAAGATGCAGGAAGCCCTGCTAATTGCAGCAGCGGCAGAGGCAGCAGCAGGTGCAGGGTGTTGTGGTAGGCTAGTGAGATCCCAGGGAATGCCTGAGGGGGTTTCTGAGTCACAACACTGTGTGCAATCCCACTGTGTTGCAAGTCAAGCAAGCAGAGCAGAAAACTGGCCTGGCTGAACAGGGAACTCTGCCTGGAACTAAGACAGAAAAAGAAAATAGATGATCTCTGGAAGTGAAGTCTGGCTTCACTAGAAAAGTACAGAGTTGCAGTTTGCATCTGCAGGAAGAAAATGAGAAAAGACGAAGTTTGACTTGAATTGCCACTGACCACTGTAGTACCAGATAACAGAAAAGATTTTTTCAAGTTTGTCAATACCCAGAGGAGGTCAAAGGGCAACACTGCACTAATACTTAGAGTGGATGGTCGAGTAAGGAGGCAGAAAAGGTGGAGGCTTTAATGCCTTTTTTCCCCTCAGAATTGGAGGACCATGACTGGGGGAACAGTGACTTTCCATCTGTGGTCACCAGAATTGTAAGGGACCAGCTGTGTCAGCTCAACATTATTAAGTCCATGGGGCCAGCTGAAACTCATCCTAGAATACTGAAGCAATTAGTGGATGTTATAGCTGGAGTTCTCTCAACAATTTACTTCTTTTGTTGTGCTTCAATTTCCAGCTGTAATATGGAGCATGGGCGCTTCAATTGTATCCCTTGTAAATTTAGATTGATACTGGATTTCTGGCCTTCTAGCACACGTCTTTACAATGCTTTGCTAAGTCCTCACCAGGATTGTGCACACAATGCATTTCTGTAATACAAATGGATACCATTGCTTGTTCAGCTAGTGCCTGGACACAAAGTATGTCATTAATTGTAATAGGGACATACTGCCTTTGAACTTCTCTTCTTGAGTAGAGAATTCCACAGCAAAGGCAAAATGATTGACCAGATCACTAGCTAACATATGAAAAGCTCACCAAATAATATATGGAAGTTATTACAGAATCACAGAATTGTAGGGGTTGGAAGGGACCTCGAGAGATCATTGAGTCCAACCCCCCTGCCAAAGCAGGTTCCATACAGCAGGTTGCACAGGTAGGCATCCAGTCGGGTTTTATTTATCCTCTTAAGATTGTGAGATGTTTTGTCAAAGACCTGATCATGGAATGATTCCCACTCTATACCATGATTCCAGTCATAGACACGTACTGGACCACAGCAGTCAGTCTGACTCCAACACAACTCAAAGGCTGACAGATCTCTGGGTTTTAGGTTTTTGGATATTTTTTTCTTTTCTTGCTGATGTTTGAAATCATGGCTGTCCATGAGAAATCAGATAAATAACAGCAGAAATCTAAACCTGCTCAACAGTAGCCTGATGATGGGAAATATGCATGAAAATTCTTTAATTATAACCACAAAAGCTGTCAAGAAAATTCAAAGAGATAATTTTCTAAATTTTGACAGTCATCTGCACTTCAAGCAGTCTTGTCAGTTCTAACATTAATTGCTCTTCTTTCATCAGGAAATTCTATGGTTGATAAAGTGATAATGCATCTATTTAAAATCCTTGCCCTGGAAGTGATGGAAATTATATTTTTCTTCTAATTTGCTGTGAAAGCAGCTGCAATATAACTTAAAAAGTGAAACATGGAATGATGTCTTGGCCGGGTTCCATTCCCGAAGTTCAGTTACGCAAGAACTGCTTTGCAGCAATGCTGGAGGAGGTTGTACTTGTACCAAAAATAGTGTTTAAATGCATTCTGATACATTGAAAGGATAATGAGGAAAAACTTAAAATACTTCACCTAGTAAAATAGTTTGTTTGCAAATTTGCACTGAAGTTATCTTTGTGTTTATTAGTACTCAGGGCATGTGTTTGCTTTTTTAGGAATTATTCTGCTTTCTCTGAATTTGAAACTTTCAGTTAGAGACTGAATAGAGCCAGCCAGTGTAGAATAAAGGCACTCAGCCTCTCAGAGCCTTCTGGAAGCTGTAGCTTATCCCATGTCTGTACTTATTCATCACAGTTAATAATGGGGAAGACTGCGTTTATTTTCAAAACTTAGCTGGGTACTATTTGGGTTTTTAAAGTGAACTACTTGATATTATATTAATATGGTTTTTAAACAATGTTGATTGTAGGTGCAGATGAAAATAATCATTAGAAGCTTTTCCTTTGTTGTCCTTGCTCTAGAGCCTTACTCAGGAAGACATTTAAAAATAGACTTAAGGCAGCATTTTTAAAGCTTGCCTGCATGGAGATGCAGGCATGCCTTGTTCAGTCACAGCCTCTGTCTTCAGACTACGAACAGTGAGTTTGATTTCAGTGGTAGGAATATAGTGCTCAGGTTCAACTGGCAAAGCTAAAGTATTATGCTTATTCAATTTGATTTTTCTTATGAATGGAGAGACGTAAGAAAGTTAGGAGTATTATATGGTTTATTTGTTCTTCCATGTGAGCACTGAGAAAATACATGACCAAAAAGTCGTAAATAGTAAGTCCACAAATGTGTTTTTTTCTCTTTTTTTTTTTCTTCTGGGAACATTGTCCAGTGAGACATGTCCATAAAATAGTGTAGTGATGCTCATATAAAGAAGTATTCTAAACAGTCATGAGTATGATGAGGAAATGGCAAATGCTTGTTTCTCCACGTAAGAAGAAAGGCAGTGAAGTTATAAAGGGGACCCATCATCAAAGGCGTGCTGGCTTTGTGTTTCAGAAGAATGTGCAGGTATTATGCCTGAGTGGCAGGTATTTAGGGGGCCTCTGCAAGTTCCATCACTCACAAAGAATGCTGGTGGAACACAGTCAGCGAAAGATTTTTTTTCCCCAGTAGAGAGCATGGATAGAGCAGTCCTCCATACTTTGCTGGGAGGAGACTGAGTTCCTTTCTCAGTACATAGTGCGTGAGTTTGTCACTTGTCCACGTAGGAATTTTGGGATGCTATCTTATGCTGCACAGTGTTTTGAAGAACTTGTGTTATTTCGTGACAAAAGGCACTGACAGTTGACACAGTAGATGAGATCCTAGATCCAAGTCATTTGTGACTGATGTCATTGGGGCTCATAATTTTACCCTGTGTAGTTGTATGAAAAGGGCATATTGACTTAAGCAAGATCCTTGAGCAAGCAGTTAATGTCCTGTCAGTATTTACCTCACGCTGGCTTGGAAGATCAAGAAATAAGAGTAGTTGTACATGTTGTTTGAGCCCCTGAAATCCTTTTGCATTTCTGACTTGCAGCTCAGTTCAGACAAATGAAAAGAGGCTCTTTGGGAGCTCTGACAATGAACCAGCTAATGAAGAGGCAGCTGGAACACCAGTCTAGTGCTCCCCACAATATCAGCACTTGGGATACTGGTGAGCTGCGTTTATTGTTACTTATTTCTTTTTCCATAAACCAATTATTTTCTGTATCAATCCACTAGAAAAGTGTTTTTATTCTACCCCTGTAAATAATCAATCTCAAGTCTAATGAGAAGCTGCATAGTGAATAGCAGATTCTCACCTGCTATGGATTGGAATAGTTACATATTTGGGATGTAGCCCCTCTGGTACGGTAGTGTTCCCATAATTTTGCATACTGGGGAGGTAGCTGGTTGAAATTGAAGTATCACTGTTGGTTTCATTAGCTATAGAATTTCATCCTTGATGCATGGAATCATTAATTTGCATATATGTTTACAATGGTGTTGGTACACTAAGGATTTGCACGTTACACCATCCAGTTTCATTTCCTGTAGAGAAATTTCTGCCAGCTCATGCTGAACACCTGAAATTTCTTCTTCATTTACTGACTTTTTTCACCCCTTAAGATGAATGTAAAGCAGACAATGAAAACTGAAATAAGCCCATATTTTCCTCATTCTTCATGTGAAGGGTTTTACTTGTTTGTTTTTCTTCTTTAGAAGTTGTTCTCTTATGTTCAAATCCACATCGGATGTCACTAAACAATGAATTCATTCTAGTTGGTAATATACACTAGATAATTCAGTGCCAATCTTAGTGTTAGTGACATTATGGAATTTTGCTTCTGAGAATTTATGAGCAGGTCCAGATGCATCCAGAGAAAAGAATACATAAAACCTCTTGTGGAACTTTAGCATGTTGAATGAATGTCTCACTACCAGTTCTGGACAGTTGAGCTTAAGTTTTTCTTAATACACTCTTAAGCCTCCAGTCTCATCAAACTAAGTCTTGTATCTGAAGCATAGCTAAAGGTATCGTGTATAGCTCAGGGTTATCCTTTCTGATAGTCCTATCTGTTGAGTAGCATGCTCAGCATGAAATCCTTAAATCAAAAAAGGGCAGAATTTGTCAATAAAAGCAATGGTTTTTGTCCTATCAGCAAGTAGATTTATTTATAAAAGAGACTTAGTTGGTATCACCTTGATTTTCAGGTGTGTTTTTAGAGATTTAATAGTTACTGCTTTTCTTACGTGAGAAGTATTTAGCCTATACTTCAGAAGAAGAAGTCAGTACTCAAAACCATGTAGGAGCTCTAACTTGTTTCAAGTCCACTAGATGTCTTCACAACATCTATGACTTTCCTGTCTAACATTCACAAAAACTAAAGGCCTCCTTGGAGCATGGAGATACCGAGTAAGATGTTCTCTTCCAGTAAACTTTGCATCTCTCAGTCTCCTTTTCAACCACTAGCTTTAAGGTTAAATATTTAAATATTTGGACAGATACTCAGTTTGACTGTTAGTCATTTCAATGTCACGCTACAGTTTTGAGACTCATTATGCTCAAGTTTAACAACTAGGAAATTGTGTTATAATACAGAATTATATGATGCAAGCTTGGTTCATGCATGCTTTCTATTTTTTTAAACACCGGTAGGTACCATGTGTCTCATTTCGTATTTCAAGCCTTTCTTTCTCAAGCTTGTTATCTGTAAATTAAAATCATTGTGTGTGTAGCTTCACTTAGAACAAGCTGTACATGAACTTCTAATCTCTTGGTAATTTTCTCTTATTGTGGCTCTTATATTCCATATCTTACTGAGTCTTTACAGTTAGCACTTCATTTCTTGTTTAATGACACTTCTCAAAAATGCCTTCTTTGATGTTACATAATCTGTCCTTTTTCCTTTGTGGACTTCCATCTTTCTCTTCCTCCCATTTTCTTTTGCTTTTTCTATGCTTAAAAAGTTAACTATTTTTTTAAAGCTGTTTTATTTAACTGTTTATATCTTGTTGTGTTGGTGACATACTGGATTCATAGTGCTGGAGACTGAAGTTCTGTATTTATTCACAGAGCAGATACAGCATGGAAAGCGGCTGTGCAATGTCCCTGTTTGCCTAAACCCTGACTTGGAGGGACCACCACTAAGAATCAGAGGTTAGTTCAGTGTCCAGTTGACTGATCTCTCTGCTAAGACTGCTAGGAAGGTTTTCTGATTAGTACCAAATGGTAGTGAATTTTGTCTTTCATTCAGCTGTCTTAAAGCCCTGAACTGTCTTGTGTTATGTAGATTATTGAAAAATTATTAGACCAAGCATCTCATTCAAGACAGGGACTACTGAGGAAAGGTACTGGCTTTCTGCTAGTGCCTGTTTTGACTGGGCTTGTACTGTCAACTGAAGTTGACAGTTCAACCTCCTCATAGCTAAAGATGTACAGACTTTCTTACAGTCTTGTAATGGGGCAGTGACCTACCTTCTTCAAACTAAATCACGTTTTTTTCAACTGTTCAGTAAATGAGAGGAGGATGTTTTTGAGTAGTTGAATTGTATTCCAGCATTGTAGCCTGCATTATGACAGCTTTTAGCATTTGCATGCTGCAGTGAGACTTTCATCTAGAGAAGATGACAGTGAACTTCCAAAAGTCATGGTAGAGGGATCTTGATTTGCTTGTGAAGGGGAAAAATAACTGCCTAGGAATACATGGAAAATTTGCATCTATTCCTTGCTTTCTGGATGGTGTCCTGCATTACTGAAGAGTTTTCTTAACTTCCTGGGGTGTCTATTTCCATCCAGATAAATCTCAGGGAACAATTATGAAATAGTGAACTCTGTATGTAAAATAAATATTTCCTCCTGTCCTTAGTAAAATGATTGCTTAAAACTGTCATTGTCTTGTGAAACCAGGCCTCAACACTCCACATATTTTGAGTTTAAATATTGTGGAAGCTTCTGAGCTACTTAGATTATTTTGCTTGAGAAAAGTTTATTAAATTTGCTTTTCTTGCAGTAGCTGGGATTATCTTGACATAAATTCTTTCTGAACCTAGCACACATGGAGAAACTACCCCCATAGTTACCTATTGTCAGAACATGCTAATATTAACATTAAATCTGAAGATTGAAGGAAAAAAAATTATAGCATTACTTCATCTGAGATTGAATAGGGATCAAAAAGGCATTGATACTTTTCTAAAAATTTATTCACAAAATATGCTTTTCATGGATGGATCTTCAGAATGAGATGCCTTTGGGGCAGCTTATATACATAATGATGGTGTCTGTCAACTGAGCTCCCTGGATGCATTAATGGAGCTGAACTGCATGGGAACAAATGTAATGCAGTCTCTATTGTGTAAGCTGTGCACAGCAACAACATGAGATATTTTTCCTTAAGAATTGAATCTCTCTTTCTGGCTTGGAGATCTGGAGAACAAAACTGCCAACAATATTTAAATGATGACCAAAAGGCACCTAATATAAATGATGTTGCTTGTACATCACCATAGCTTTGATCCAAGTTTCTGATAGCTCATCAATGAGTCTATTACATTTGATTCATCATCTTGAGGTTTTCTTTGCAACCAGAGTAGCTGGAGTCTTACCTCTTCTGCTTTTTTTTTTTTCCTTTTCCTACAATTACTTAATATTAGAGATTAAGGGAGAAGACTACCATACTGGAGAGATGTTAGACTCTCAGACTACCTTGTACTGGTCTAATTCTGGAAAACAGATAAGCAAACAGTTTGAATCTTCCATCATACATAACTTTTTCTTTTAAGATAAACATCTGTCTGAAATCAGCTGCACACAAATTGCCTAAGGCTAAAGGAACCCCATATATTGGCAATGTTATGCTGGCTCTAGGTCCCTAGCTCAAAAAAACAGTTTTGTGGAATCAAGATGCCTGTGAAGACTTTCAATGCAAAGCATTTCTAATTACCAGCCCTCCAATGTTTTCAGTGTTCCTCAAGTTCCTAAGAATTATTTCTTCCACCTGTCCCTTTTTTGATTTCTCTCCCCTATTTCTGTTGGGGATGCTATGAACAGGTTGATGATCTGGTGGTGAGATTTACAAACTTTTTTTACTTCTTCGTGTCATTGAGGACTATGGGAAGGCGATTCCCTGGAAGTATGAGGGGAAGCTGCATATTGTCTTCCAGTCTTACACAATCTGGAGAATTACTGTCTCTTCCTAAATATGAGTAGATACAAGTACACCTGCTCTTCCTAGAATTTATTCTCTTTGTTATCTTTTCTCAAGGATTTTTTTTTTTTTTTTTAAATTGACAGTTCTGGTTAATTGGAGGAATGTGCTATATCCTTTTGTTGACACACATTTCTTATTTCTGTGCATGGTAAAATCATTATGATTCTTCCTTGCAAGTCTGAGCTTCAGGCCAATGCAGTTTGGATTTCTGTTTAGTGATTTTCTTTTGTTTTTATTATTCTGTATTGCCTCAAGGTGCCACAAAATCTAGCTTATTGTCAGCACCCAGTATAGTCAGTATGTTTGTACCTGCACCAGAAGAATTTGCTGATGACCAGCCCACTGTGATGACTGACAAGTAAGTTCATTTTCCTTTCCTTTTAAAGAGCTAGTTGAACTTTAAATAGATCAAGCTAAGTATAAATATACTTAACAGAAATAGAGTCCATTCTATCCCTTAACTGTATGCTTTATTTATTTATTTAACCCTACCTTAAAAGTTCTCTAAACACTGTCTGCAAGTTGTACTTCTAATTCAGTGGGATATGTGTGAGTTTACATAGGTAAGATTATGACTCAGGCTATTGTATGTGCATGGATGGGAAGGAAGGCGCTTTCTACCCTATTTTAAATCAATGGTTCCTTGTGATCCACTGGAACCTACTTTTGCGTTAGGGAAAAAAAATGTTGTTTTTTGAATTCCTTTGGTTTTCAGTTGAAATAAAAAATCATGATTATGCATCAATATTTCTGTTACCAAGGCAGCATTGATCCCAAAGGGTTTTGTGAACGTCTGCTGGTTGGTTAAAATGCCAAAGTGTTCAGTGTACTCATTTAATGGAGAAGTAAGGCAGTTAGCAGGGAGCCACGCGTTTGTTTAGTCAAAAACTATGAAAAGAAGCCGTGAGTTCTTGCTTGTGCTCCTATGCTCAGTCCAGTAGATAGACCTGCCAGGATGATCACTGGTCAGGGCCATTGAGACTGGAAGCAGCCCTTATAGTGTGACAAAGTGAAGCATCCCCAAAGTTAGGCTTATCTTTGGCACTTCATTTGGCCAATTCCCCAAAGCAATAGTATCACTTATTAACATGCAGACCAGCTGAGCTTGACTTTCATGACTTTGTTGGCACATTTTCCTTCGGTTTAGTAACAAAGGCAAGAAAATTGCCTGTACAATTCCATTAAGTTAAAATATCACAATCTGTTGGAGTCATTAGCAACTGATTGATCAAATTAAGCAAGCTTTCCTACTGGGCTGAGATAAGCCAGTTTCCTATGATGGTTTGCTTTTTATGTACAGTTGAGAAAGCCTGTCTCATCTCTCCTGAATCTGACATCCTCTTTATAATTAGACATTGGAGGGCCGTGTCAGAACTTCTTTGGTTGTCCTTTAGCCTTTCAGGAGGGATAAGTGACTCAGCAGCAAATCTGTCCTGCGAAAGGAGACTTCTCCAAAATCTAATGTTCAGTGCCCCTGAGAGGTTCTTTCATTTCCTTAATAACTATAACTGCTGTGGGAACCAATCAGATTATTGGTCCTAATTGCATCTTTTGTTATTCATAATTCATTACTGACAGGAAGGGTGCTGTGGAATTGTTCTATCTCTTAGAGATCATCTATGAATGTCATTGTTTGTGTCTATGCTGCCAAAGAAAAGAGTGCCAGGGATCTGAGCCCTTGCCTGAAACCAAGTAGCAAGAACTGGCTGATGTTAACATTGCTAGGGCTAGTCTTCACTGCCCTAGATTTTATCTTGGATAGTGCAAACTGGAGTGGTCCAACATGGAGTGAGGGAAGTTGCTAACCATTGACCATGAAGGAACCACAACTTAGTTATATTGTGTCCTTTCATTTGTCCCTGTAGAAACAGCCAGTGCAGATAGTGAAAAGCTTCATTAATATCTGAAAGCCATAGACTTGAGTTAATTATAAAAAGATCACAATTATCGTGTTTTCTAAATTAAGTCTGAACAGAAAATACTAAATAATAGTACTTCAAAAATACATAGTAATACATATGCCTGTATACTTTGTTTTGAATTTGTCCATGTCTGTTTTTAAAACTGTTCTTTGCAGATGCCATGATTGTGGGGCAATTCTTGAAGAATATGATGAAGAAACATTAGGTCTGGCCATAGTTGTGCTCTCAACTTTCATTCACCTTAGTCCAGACTTGGCTGCTCCTCTGCTGTTGGACATCATGCAGTCTGTTGGAAGGTAAATTCAGGACTGTCTTCCCTCCCGTATGATTGAAAGAATTTTGTGCTTGAAATTGGGTTTACATAAACTTCATTATATGAAGCTACATATTTTAGAATTCTTGAATAAATAGCATCTGGTTCTGCTTATTTGAAGAACTTTCAGGCTCTTCAACCATAGTTTGTATGCTTCTTAAGACTAAAAATTTCCATATCTTGGCTTCCTAGCCAGCTGCTCCATGAGATTGTCTTTGAGAATGTCTTAATATTTGGTGTCTCTACTGTTCTTCTGTTGTGAATTTTACCCCGTATGCATGAGATAACTGAAGTATTGTAGTACTTGTCATTTCTCCTTCAGCCACTGCAACTTCTTGCCTAAGGTGTGGGAGAAATGCACTGGGGGCGTTTCAGAACAAACTTCTGAGCAGCACTACACGTGCAGAAGTGGCACACAGCTCTCCTTTTCCGTATTTCTTTCAGTGTCTGAAGTTAAAGTTGGTTGACTGACTTCTGCAGGGACATGGCTCTTCACAGCCCTGCCTCTCCATCTCCCAATTCCATTTAAACACAGCAACTATTCAAGCCCTCAATTTTCATTAATTTCAAGGCTGCAATTCTCTGCTGTCACTGCTAATGAACTCTGATGGAGGCAAAATTTTGAGTCTAGACAGATGCTTTCCATTCTGTGTGATTGTTGTAAATACAGCACTACTAAGGGTCAATAAGAAGCCACAGTGAGTAAATGAATTGGAAGATAAATTATTAGAGATGAAGGCTGAGTGGTCTACCTTTTTCTGTGCTTTCAGGAAGGAATGCTGCATCTTTGGAGCAAGCTGATTTTTTTAGAGCAGCAGATGGCATGCAGCATGGGGTATTTCTGGTAAATGTCCCATGTTGTTCCTACTAGCTGTCATTTCTGGCAAATTCTAAGTCCAGTAAGTGGCTATCTAGAAAATAATTACATTGAAAATAAGTAATGAGGTAATAAGTGAAGGTAAGGATGAGGGTTCATTGCCTTTGTGCAACAAAATATTTAGAATAGTAGTGATAAACACGTACAAGCTGTTAATTTCAAAAAACTTCATGTGGTCCTAAGTATTTAACGCAGTTCATGTCTCATGATGTTTCTCCATTTGGAAGTTAGAATCTAAATGTTTTCTTTATTATAAAACAAACAAAGAAAAACAACACCCTACCACTACCGCACAGCACACATGCATCATTGCCTTCAAATGGAGAGAATCAGCTTTGCATAGGACTTTGATTTCCTTCAGAAGAAAATTTTTATGCTTTTGTATCTGAACATTCAGTAGATTTTTGGAAATAGCTATGATGTCCATTGGGCATGTGGTTAGTTCTACTGAATTCTGCAGAAGTTGTCATGTACTTTACATGAGCTTGCTTTAGTAAGCTGGTGCTGCAGTTATTCCAGGATCAAGGCCTGTATTGCTCAAAGGTGGCTTCAAAGCTGTTTTCACTCAGAATTAACTTTACATTTCAGAAAATATGTTGTATTTTAGCATGGGCTCCTCTTAACAACAGTGGAGGCATGGACTCCACTGAAAAAATCCATGGCTTTTTTCTAATTTATGCTGGGAGAACTGAAGAGAATATTATCTTCAATCCACTGCACTATCCAACCTGAGATAATTTCACAGGTGAATGTTTGATTTGTGCCCAGCTTGTCTTGCATCATTTCTGGAAATCACCATCCATTTTGGTTTACGCTGGTGCACTTGACTGAGCTGCTTTAGGATCCTTTTTGGAATTTGCAGTGTAGACTAGAGAGGAAACAGTCTTCTGAACTGAGGCTGACAGAGGATTAAGCAAAAGCTAAATCCAGCCTAAAAGAACCTTGAATCAAAGAAAAATGTTAAAAACCAGATCATCAGCTGATGTAAATTAGTCTGTTTCTATGAACTTGCAATTCAGATGTATCAGCTTATACAGCTGAAATACTGATGCGTAGCAGATGAAAGTAAAAATTGCGTGGTATTTTATATGTAAGAGATGCTTCCTACTTGCATCTTTATAATTGCTTTTTATGGACTTTTAGGAGCAAATGTGAACGCTGATATTATAAGCTCTAACTCTATTTGTTTATGTGTTCTGGATATTTAAGTGTGTGATTTGTTTTAAGATTGTGTTAAATATTTTCATAACTGGATTCCCGTTTTGGGCTTCCAAGTCTATATTTAGGTACTAAAAATGAATGATGTGATTTTTGAGAACCCCCTATTTTTCATCTGACTTTGTTAGAGCTCTTAGGTATGTACTGTTTCTGAAATTAGGCCACTTACTTAGGTGCCAAAATCTGAAATTAGAAGCCTCACTTCAGACTGCCAAGTGGAGAATTCGGTCTCAATCTACGTTTCTGTGTTAATCAGAAGCAATTCAGTCAGTACACAGCTTCTGGCAACCTTTTTTTTTTTCCCCCACATCCCTCTAGATTAGTAATTACTTTAGATGTGCATGTGACGATGGTTTTCACTTCATTGTCATCATGCTGGTACAGGAAGGCAAGTAGGTTTGTCTTCAGAGCTGGGAAGTATTTGTGACATTGCAGGAGTGGATAGAGTTTATGTGTTGTTCCAACATGATTTGCCTAAATTTAAGAGCACTTCAGAAGATCTTTCTGGTAACATTCTAAATATTCTCTAAAACTTGTTTATCTTATTTTTATTTTTTTTTAAATAGGTACTTCATTGACTTACTTCAAAATGGAACACAAAAATCATATAAGCTTCTGTTGTTATTGTTGTTACTATTATTATTATTATTTTTGTTGCAGGTTGGCATCAAGTACCAGTTTCTCTAACCAAGCAGAAAGGTACGGTAGCAAAGGATACGTTATCCAAAATCAAACAATAAATTTAAAGCATCATCTTCCCTGGCCATGAAATCAAATAAATTTAACCTTTTCCTTTTTTTTTTTTTTAAAGTTTGTATGTAAGAGAGAAACTTTTTGTTCATTTGATTTAAAGATTTTTTAGTCCTCTGAAGATGAACAAGAACTCATATTGACATGTACTGTATATGAAAAAAACTCAGATTCAGATTGATCCGATTAATTTAAAGATGCCTTCTAATTTCTACAATTTCAGGGCAGATCTTTCTAGCTTGTTCCATGTTCAGTATTTGTCTGGATAAACTGTCTCCATATATGCAATGAAGTGAGTCATCCGTGGCCATGGAGAGCCCCTCGTAGCAATGTCTCATTATTTAAATCAGATGCTGAATAGGATAGATTCATTTTGAAAAGCTGCAAAAAGTGCTAAGAAATGCAGTTTATGAGTAAGTAGATAATACTTCAGTTTTTTTTAAATGAAACCTCTCAATTAGTGAGAGGTTGGGAAGTATTTCAGATCTTGAAGGAAACTGTAAGAGACAAATTAATGTTGTAATGTGTATGTTTATCCATTTTTCATGTGTTTGATGGTAAAGCCAAGAATCTTACTCTATACCACTGAAATCCATTATATTTCATATCCTGACAACTCACAAGCAAAAATATGTGGAGATAGTTTAGGTATGTATACGTAACTTTTTCATCTCTGATAGTTGACCTGAAGGTAATCAACTCCTTTTTTCCTTTTTTTTCTTGAGTTAAGCAGAACTTGCCCATGACAGTCTCATAACTGAGCACTTTTGTAATTAAAAAGAATAGAATCTTCTTTATTGTTACTGTGTCATCAACTTTGAGAAATGCTTCATCTACAAGATTTCTCTTCTTCCTTTTCCTTCCTTTCATTTCAGCATGATGATCCCTGGAAATGCTGCAGGTGTGGCCAAGCAGTTCCTCCGCTGTGTGTTCCATCAGCTGGCTCCCAATGGCATCTTCCCCCAGCTCTTTCAGAGCAATATTAAAGGTGAAGTACAGTACCTGAATACATTTCTGACCCCTTCTATTACCCGTATACGAACACCTAGCACAAAAACGTCATTCCAATTTCAGATGGAAGTTTTTTACGGACCTTGGCCACATCACTGATGGATTTCAGTGAGCTGAGTTCTATCGCTGCTCTGAGCCAGCTATTAGAGGTATGTTGGGCAATTGACTCTATTAATGTTGATATCTTTATTAACATTATCAGACATATTGAAGCCACCTCTCCTCATTCATTAAGAGTTCAAACTTATATTATCAAAAGCAATGTGAATTTTTTCTTTTTAATCCCTGGAAGCAGGATTTGGTTGTCCTCGCCATTTTTCTTCTGGGTTTTGCTCTCAGTGATAGCTTTTTTTTTTTTTTTTTCCTCCCCCCCCCTCTCCAAACCAGCTTGTGGATCTGTCCTATTCATCCTGTTCGTTGACAGCAGGGGCCATCCCTTTCCCAGTGCTATTTTTGTTCTCAGAAATATTTCTGCTCCTGCGTTGTTTGTTCTCTCCTCTGTATCCAATGGCATTTTCTCTAAACAGTCCAAAGAACTTTTGCCCGCCTTTCACTGACTGCCTTCTGTGCTCTTGGCTTGTTTCTATTTTAACTTTTATCCTCCCACTAATAATTGTCACTTCCATGTGCCCTTCTGCTCTTTCAAGAAGATGTTGGTTGCTTCAGACAAAGATTTTGACAGCACTTTAAGACCACTTACATCTTTCCAGGCCTGTCCTTAGTACACAGCCAAAACAATTGTGCGCAGTCTACTGGCCATTAGTGTCTTCTTTAAAATTAGTCTAAGGAAAATACGGACAAGCCATTGGTTAATACAAATTGTGCTTTCTTTTTACTGCCATGCCGATATAAGTGGCATATGAGTTAACACCTCGAGTATAAAATCTTGGCTCAAAGTTCAGCACCCTATGCTTTTGACATTGACATCTTTTGGTCAGTACTTTAGGAGCTGAACTAGACTTAACTATCACATACACAGATTAAATTCCTTGCTCAACATTTTATCATTAGTATTATACTAGAGGTAAGTTGTACTCAAAGCAGTAAACAAATCAAACTCTGCATTTCCAAATATTGTATAAGTGGCGATGTCTCCATGTTTACATTTGTTTATAGTTCTCATTTTGTTTCCCAGGGTTTAAATAACAAAAAGAATTTACCAGCAGGGGGTGCGATGCTACGCTGTTTAGAAAACATTGCGACCTTTATGGAAGCCTTGCCAATGGATTCGCCCAGCAACCTCTGGACTACAATTAGTAATCAGTTTCAGACCTTCCTTACCAAACTCCCTTGTGTTTTGCCTCTTAAGGTATGACACAGACATTTGAAATGTGCTATACTACCATTGTTCAAGATATACAGATACAGTGGGAAAGCTGTGGATGAGAAATGAGAGCCTGAGTACAGGTGGTTGTGAATATTTTCTAATGATGTAACTAATGTTTACAGAGGACTAGATTTATGATATGCCCAATTCATCCCTTTAATAATATTTTTCTATGGGTAACAATAACAACTCTGGACCAGAGAATACTCTTTCACATTTTGTTGGATATTTTTTTCCCTCTACACTTTCCATGCCCTTTCTTTGTTAGATTAGAATATTGCATTTGAGAGAATCAGCATTTTGGCAATAAAGATCCATCTGGTTTTAACTGTTGAAACTAATTAAAACTCACAAGAGCAGCACCACCTTGTTAATTTGCTAAAATTACACAATAGTCAGACAGGTAGAGAAGAATGTGAGACTACTGGGACTATTCCCATTAGTAACTGGGCTGAGCCTGTTTGTCTGACCAGGTTATAGTTCTGGCTGTAATCAGAATATGGAAACTGAATCCAGAAGTTTTGGGCTCCTATTTCTGAGCGCTCAGAACAGAGTGATCTTATCTCCTACTGTGTACATTTTCTGATGTTTTTTCGGTATACACTAAAAACTTTTCTGATTCTTTCCCGTAAACATGGGATTCTGATACCCTTATTCTGACTTCATTTCCCACAGCATGAATGAGCCGAGTGATAATTTCTTCTGTGCCAAGGCACATTGCTCAGCGTGAGCTGAGGGATCCAAAATCTAACTTTGTGACTTATCTTTTAAATTGGGTGTCAGCCCCAAACTATATTAGACATTAAATTCTCTGTCACTATCTGTTTAGATGAAGTGTTTACTATGGTTTGTATTATGTTCATTCCCTTTTATTCAGTTTCCTTTGGAGCAGCTATTGCCAGGGCATGTTCTTGGGATCTGAGTTTCAGCCCTGTCTTGGGGTATAGGGAAATGTCATAGCCCAGGATAAACACAGAAATGAGGTAGATTGTACTAATTCACTCAGTTTTAAAATCCATTTTCATTGCAGTGGTAATATATTTCTAGGGTATTTTTGTTATACGAAAGGTAAAGCTAACTTTTCTAAACTGGCCCTTTTGTGAAATTTTCTTATCTTGATACTCATGCTGTAGTATGTTACCATTGAGGGCATATGATTGTGTGTTCAGGATTAAGTTAATTTAGGCAAAGTAACTAAAGATCAATCATCATGGATTATTTTTCAGACTTCTCCTGTAGCATATTAATGGCTGCCACCACTAAAAGCAAGAGGTGTGCACGGCAAGGTACTAACTCTTTTTTTTCCCCCTTCAAATGTGTTCACAGTGTTCTTTAGATTCCAGTTTAAGAATAATGATTTGCTTGTTGAAGATACCCACCACTAGTGCCACCAGGGTAAGTTTCAAGAAGACGTCACTGTATTGCCTCATGTTCAACCAACCTGCATTATTCTGAAAACGTGTACTTAGCCACTAGCTAGAAAATTTTATAAGCATAAAATTGTGCAATCTTAAGCTCTATGGAGAATGGTAAGAGCTTTGGAATCTAGGTTACAGTAAATTGCGGGTGGGATTATGTTCTTGTGTGGGTGTATGTATCTTCTTGAAGATTTGGTGTTCTCCTCTAAATAAAAGATAGTACTGAACTTCCTCCGAGGCTGATTCTGCAGTCCTCACGCTAGTACAACTCCTCTGAGATCAGTGAGATTTTTCCTGCATAAACACTATGATACCTCTGATGTCACGTAAACATTGTATCAGATATGAAACTTTTTTCTAATTTTTGTATTCTAATTTGTTGTACAAGAATGAAGGCAAATGCTAGATAGAATAGCCACTTGACTGAGGCAGTGTAAATCACAGCAAAATGACCTCTGAACTAAAAATGATGATGCTGTTTCATTCAGATGTTTCTGAGTTGGAATGCCTTTTGTTTTGCAGAGCAACCAGTTATTGATTTCCCTAAATCATGTCATTGCAGAGTCTTCTGGAGCCTTTTTCAAAATTACTAAGTTTTGTAATTCAGAATGCTGTCTTCACTTTGGCCTACCTGGTGGAACTGTGTGGTTTGTGCTACCGAGCCTTCACTAAGGTAACAATGAGACTATATCTTCCATTAGAGACCACTGAAAATAGGACAGACAAAGTCCTACTGCCCTCAAGTAGGATATTTGTAAGTAAAGATGAAATCAGTGTCAAGTTTTGGACATGTCAACAGTTTTAATGTAGTTTGGCTAATCAAGTAGTGATGATGATTCAATGCCTATTAATAATACTGAGTTTCACGTTCCCAATATAGATAGACATAAAGGGAACCTGCTGAAAACAATCGCTTAGAAAAAAGTTTTGATATCATTTCATGACTTTTGAAAATTTTTCTCTTGTAGAGCTGATATTTGGTATTCATACATGAATGTCTGTATAATCATATCTTTTACATGAATGTCTGTATAATCATATCTTTCCCAGTGCTCAGGTTTAGCCACATGCTTTGTGCAATAAAAGCCTAAATATTCCAGGTAGTGCCACTTGAGAGCAAAGCTGTGAGGGGAGCCAACAGATTGCTGATTTAAGTGAAAGACTCCATGCTTTGGTGTGCATGGCTGTAAGCTGAGTAGAAAAGAAAATAGTACATGTTGACCTTTAAAAAATTCTTAAGATTCTGTTTGAAAGCTACAGTATACAAATAACATTCAGTTATTAGTCAAGTTAGTTTTTATAGCAATTAGCTGGAAGTTAACGACCAAAAAACCCACAGAAAGCAATCAAACATTTTACTGGGATCCTGTATGCTCCATTTTGTAAATTAAGGCATAACAGTAATTAATCATCAGGAAACATATAAAATCACATTGCTACAGATGAAAAAATGTTGATATTATAAACTGAAAGATGCATCACTTCATGTATGCATGACTTACTGGACAGGCAGTAAAAAAGAAAGAAGAAAAGCAATTATAGTCTCACAGAAAAACTACACCACAGAAAAATGTAGAAACTTTAACCAGATGCAGTGGTTTGGAGCATTAAAAAGAAACAATCAGTATGTTTAATTGCAGCAAGCAAACGTTACCTTTTTTGTCTCATTTGAAGGAGAAGAGTTTATGAAAGAAAAAGATCACGAATACGGAAGAGACTGTTCAGTTATTGGAAGTAATTTGAGTTAGATCTATAGTTCAGGCTTTGGGCAAGGCAAAGCAAAATGAGAAAAATGTTAACTTAAAATGGGGTGAGATTTCATTGAAACAAAAGAAGCTCCATTTAAAACTGAAACAACTACTGTGTTTGAGATCTGATTAGACAATTTTAAGTGTGCCTTCTAAAGCAAATTGTGAAATATGGGAAGTACTTCACTTCTTTCATATTCTTCAGTTTCAATTATTTTGAGAATTTTTAAAACATGATACCAAAAAAGCCAAATGTTTTTCTTGCATGCTTTCTGGTTCAATATTCTGTAACTGTATTGAGTACTTAATTGCACACAGGAAGCTAGGATTATAGCACTTGGTAAAAAGCGCTTCTTGATTTAGTTTAATGCAACCTGGTAACCCAGAAATGGAATCATTAGTGAACGTTCTGCCATTTTTATTGACAAAATGCTTAATTTAGTGGAACTACATTATCCTTGTTACTGCTGAAAGCTTGCCATGGCTTTGCATCGAAAATAACAAATTAATGACTGCTTTTAGGAAAAACAGGCCAGTTGCAATATCCATGTTTCTCTACAGTGAAAATTACTGTAACCAAATAGTGCTGTTTGTAATAGAATGCCATGTAGAGGTGAATTGCAGAAGGAACATAACTTGTGAACATTACAACTACTCAGAATTGTTAGCTTTGCAACTTTGAATTTACTGGCTCGAACAAATCGCATGGCACAACTTTCAGCTATGCTATGAAGGAATCTTGTCTTTTCAAACAGCAGACCACTCTAATATGTACTTCATAGAGGTCAGTGCTGCCTGGCCACTCCAAATGTGTTTTTTTTTTTCAGTCATCAGTGTTTTCTTAGCACCCTGTGGCAGGAATATCTCGTCTTTGAGTCGGAAAACTCACAATCAATCTGATATATTTCCTTGTCTAGGTTTCTGTTCCAGCTCACCAATTTGATTTTTTCAGTGCCTTTGGAACTGTCCATTGAGAGTAGCATCTCATGTAAATTGTTACAATCTTATCTTCAGTTTTCCTCTCAAGTCTTAAGACTTACTCTTAAGACCCTACATGGACATTTTTTGTCTTTCTTGTCCCCTACAGCTGCTGAAGCTTCAACCTAAACTTAGCATTTTACTAACATATCGTTAGCCCTTATTGAGTAAATGCAGTATTCCACTGAATTATACACCGTAAGGCTTTGCTATTGAAATTTTTGAAGAACATTGAAATGGCAGATCCTCAGTATTTTTAATTGCTGCAGTAGCAACAGAGGCAAATACAAAGACTTTTGCTTTATCCTGGCTTATTTGGAGGTATAGCATATTATTCTATTAAACCCATTTTTCTGTTCTTATTACTAACTTTGGGCCCAGTTTACTGTTGAAAACAAATTTTGGTAGTTTCATGTTATACATACACATGTTTGAAGGTAGCAAGGCATTTGTCTTATAGGAACGCATAGACATTTGAGAGGGTAGGTTTGTCTGAACAGAGACTAAAGGGTTGCATTCTTGACTCTTTGGTGCTGTTTTTATACATGTGACTACTCTGGGCTTTATTCTCATGAACTAGTGTCACTTTACACTGCAGTGGCAGAATATAGAGTTTTTATACATATTTATCACCAGCAGAATGATAAGAATAAGGAGACTTCAATAGGAAGAGTACTCTGGGCCATTGACTTCAGTGTCATCACTCCTAATTAACTGTGCGGGAAGTAAGAGGTCAGATGTCTAAAAACATTTTGCTGCATCTGTCTGTGCTTAAAAAACATTGCAATTTTAGACAGATAAGAGTAGTGTGAGAAAGAGTTAGCTCACTGTTGTATCATCCTTAGAGCCAAGGAAAGCTGGGATTCATGAAACCTCTGTCTCTTTCCCAGTGTTCTGACAAAACAATTTATAATGGCCCAGACACCTAAAACAGCTGAATGCTTTTGACAAGAATTTTACCTCTCTTCCAGCATGTTCAGGCTACTGTATTGGATTGCTGATAGGAAATTCTGCCCAGTGTGTTGGAGAATGTAGCTGTCAACTGTCTATGCATGACACTGCATTATTTATGTGTCTCAGGACTGTGAGGGCATATGACAGTAGGAGGAGTCACTCTTGCTGGGGAATATACCTTCTAGCAGGTCATCAGGGTCCACTTGCACCTTGAGTGTTATGTACCAGTCTGGTTCCCCATGCCCAGTAAGAATATAACAGAACTGGAGAAAGTTCAAATAAGGGTGACAAGAGTGATCAAACTGTGTCGTGAACTCCATATAAAGAGCAACTAGGTCAGGGCTCTTCAATCTGAAAAAGCAACAACTGACGGGAATGTGACAAGTCTGTGAAGTCACAAGTGACCCAGACAGAGGTGGATAATTTCATGTCTTCCCAATACAAGAACATACTAAGTAGGCAGTAATGTCTAAACAAGTAGAAGGAAGTGGTTCTTCAAACAATGACTCCTTGCCAAATAACGTTGGGGCTGAAAATTGACATGGGTGCAAGAGGTCAGTGGATACACACGTGGAAGAGAAATATGAGAGTTACAAATCATACAGAAGCCACACTGACCTCGAAAGTTGCCTGAGCTCAGTCTTCTCGCTACTTATCCCCTCCAACTCCTTCAATTTTAGTTGTGCTTGCTATTATGTGCAGCTGGAAATGGGATTCAAAGTGACTTAAACAAGCCTTCTTTGAGGAAGAGGAAAGCATTATTTCATTTTGCAGATGTCACAGAGGAACTGAAGCCCTGACTGAGTGAAAAGTTAGACATTTAACTTACTCAAGTGAGCAGGCAAGTGCTTGAGATTTACAAGATGAAAGATAATAGACTTTAAATTGTAAACACATTTTGGATGTGCTCTCTTTAGACAACATTTTGTCTTCTCTAGTGGTCATTTGAATCATTTGAAAGAGAACTCAATGTAAGTCTTTCTGCTATCAAAATTCTTGGGTTGCTGAGGTTAGTAGCAGGCTGTGGATTTGTTTCACATTTTAATTTTCTGAAGTTAGAAACTGTCAAAGTAAGATATGTAACAAGCTCCTCTTATCTCTCAAACCTCCTTGCTGTTTCAGCTCTACAACACTATTCTTAGGCTTCTGTGTTCTCATCTCCATTGGTTGATTTTTTTCCCTGTGTGTTTTAAAATGTTTCTGTTGTAGCAGCTGTAGGCAAGATGGTTTTTATTATGTAAGTGGAAAAGTACTGCTAGTCTAATGAATGAAGATCAATGTCAAAGCTGCCTTACTGCAGACGCCCTTATTTTAAGGGAAATGACTACAGAAAAATATATGGTGAAATCTAGACCATTTTTGGCAGGTTTAGTGAAAGAATTATTCTAAACACTGTTGCCAGTTTTGTTCTAATATGTCAATCCTTACTGCTTTCCCCTCTCTTTGTATGGAACTAAGCAGTGACATCTGCTCTGCATCCCTTTGCTGTATAACTATTGTGTAAAATCTGTCAGTTTCATGTGTGAGATGTGTAAAATCTTGCGTTGCAAAAATCACAGACATATTCTCAATAATGTCTGTTCTATCTTTTAGAATTTCAAAAATGATGAATTTCTAAGATAGTAAGATGTACACTTCTATAACTTATGTTTTTGAATTTAGATAAATATTGTTACAGCTAACTAGCGGCTGTCAGCAAATTTCAGAACATTCATAACTCTATGTTCTTCTTTGGCAGGAAAGGGACAAATTCTACTTGACGCGCAGCATCATATTGGAGTTACTGCAGGCCCTGAAGTTAAAGTCTCCCCTACCAGACATGAATCTATTGCTGTTAGTGCAGGTACGGGAGATCTACCTCATGTTATTCTCACCTGGACTGTATTTCAGCTCAAATTCAACAAAAAGAATTTGCAAGTTCAACATGGTTACAGAAAGTACCAGCAACGTCAGAGGAAGCATTTTTGAATCATAGTACAGTTGCAGTTGTAACTGTAGATGCCTACATTTCAGATTCCTACAGTTTGCTTTTTCTTTTTTTTTCCCCCCAATCTTAGACTTCTATTTTGAGTCCCAAACAAGACGATTTCCAATAACTTAACTACCAACTGCCTTGTTTCTGTCTTAACAGTGCAGAGATGCAACTTGATACCATGTGCATCAATGCTTGCCATGTGAACTGATTTTTCCTAGATTACAGAATAAGGCAACTTTTTTTGCACTGTTCCATTATATGGCTTAGTCCTATGGCTACCCTGGATGGTGACAAGGTACCTTAATTTCCATAATCTAGTCAATCCTGAATTTGCCATTTAGAAATGCAAACATACCCTTCAATCGTGACATTGGGTCAGTCACCCGATAGTTAGCAAGAACACCTACATGCTGGAAAAGTAAAGAGAAAGTGGTATTTGCCTGTACTTTCCTCCTAGCACTGTTCCTGTATGCTGTACACACTTTGGGATGCATTCATACCTTCCACAACAGCACCCAGTGTTAAGTGTCCTGTATAGTATTTCAGAGGCTGATGAAGTCATATTTCCTACTATCCAAAGCAGTCAGCTTCTGCTTTTGTCCAGTCAGTGGTAAAGAACAGGGTTTGTATTCAGAACACTCGCCATGGGTGTCTACTGGATGCTTGATGACTACTTCTCCCATTGACTTTGCAAGTTGGCAACCCTCAGCTGTATGTAGTCTAGTAGCATCTTGAATTTAAATACCATAGTAACCACCTAGTACATCTTCAGCACTGTTGTAATTTAAGAAACCTGCTAGTAAAAACAAATATATCTATGTTAATTTTCTTTGGTATCATTAATAGAATGGAAGGCTTGATTTACATCTTTAGTACATAAAGCCCATTCAATATTCATTTAAATTGGATGATTTTAAGTCCATGAAACTGTACCAAAGTTAATATAGCACCAAATGAAAATGGTTTTCATTTTCAAGACAGTCCTTTCCCTGCAAGCTTATTAGCCTCTATACAAGATTCTGTACTGATAGTGTGTACAGAGTACTGAGATTCAATCAAACTGTTCAAGATAAAGGAGCTAAGAGCATTTTATTTTAATGACAGATCAGTTGTGGGCTGGCTAACAAAGGAGTTCCTAGGACTGTACATTTGACACCTACATTCATTTCAGATTATATGGTGCCATCAGTGTGACTGGTGACATCTGTGCCAAAATGAGATTAACTGTATCTCACTTTACAAGGAATGAGAATTTTAACCAGATCATCCCAATTCTGGATAGATATCCTGGATATTACAGGTCACAGAAAGTCTGTCTCCTTCATTTGCCTGAGCAAATGAAAGCCATCTACATACTGCAGTTTCATGGAAGGAAGTGCTTCTTCTCCCTGTGTTTTGTTTTCCAGTACTTTTCTCCTGGTGATATTTCATCAGTGTATATCTTCAGGATTTCCACTGACTTAAAATTATATTAGTCTCATTAGGATTTATTTGTTCAGTCACTCCCTAAAGATCAGTATATCTGACCTGTTTTGTTTAGATGTCTCCTATATTTGGCCGGACGTTCAGCTATGGTAAATCAGTGTGAATCTAGTGATTCTAATTAATGTTTTTGTGAAGATCTGGTCTGCTAATTACTGACTAGAAGGATTTAAAGTTACATATATAGAGTAAATTAATACATTATTAGGAATATATATTTTTGCATCTCTGATTATGGAGGTGTAATATAGATAGATTTTTATATTATTAAGTTAATTCACTTAATTCAGCAGACATTCCCACTTAGACATTATGCTTTGTCCGTATCTCATCAGACAATGTTAAGAAGAGACATGGCAATTATTTGGCTATTCTCATTTTTTTTGTGGTGTTGAGGATATTTTGTTTCCTTTTTCCTTTAAATACGGCTGACACTAAATTTCTTGCCAGTGACATTCTAATACCTTACAGTATTTGTAGAGGGAGACAACGTACATGACAGTGAATTGGAGTGGAAATTAAAGAAATTTTCATTTTGCATCTGTTTTCCCCATCCTCTCTTGACTGCATTGTGAATTTAGGAAGGATCCTTGGACCTGACAGTCAGTTGGTGAGAAAGATTAGCTAAGCAAGGCCTAATGGTTCATTAAAAATGGAATGGAGTTTGTCAGTTGTTTTTCCCCGAGTAAGTTAGTATTTTGTTTAACCCAAACTCCTCTGTGCAGTAGATGTAGGAAGCTTCAGGAGACCAGTAAAGGTTGCTTTGACTGCTGCTGCTGCTTTTTGTTACTATTCTTAAAAGAAGATGTCTGAAGTAAATGATATTTCTTTCTGGCAAGGATTTTTTTTTTTTTTTTTACTTATATGGTGAGTGCTACACAATATCTGTAGCAGTGCACTAAATTCACTGTTGTGTGGTAAATATGCTCAGCTAGATTATTCAAGGAATTAGGGTGCTTTTTTGTACCTGGTGTAGTACAACGTAACCCTAATCTACCTAGTAATGGTTGCCTGAGAAATCCTTCCTACAGGAAAGCTGTGTGTGTATTCTTCAACTGACCCAGCAACAATATTGCTTTTTCTGATACAGGGAACATTGAGAAAATCTGTCATAAGTTCATATAAGTTCATTAATGAGTCTTCTGTTAAAGGAGAAGTGGAGAGTCGTGTTTGCTGCTTAAGCTAAGACAAGGCCTGGACTGGCATAGCCCATAAACCTAAGGTTTCCTTTTCCTTTTTGTGTAATGACTAGAGTTCTGGTAAGAAGAGCACCAGGCCACCTCTCAACTGAAAGTTGAGTCAGATTCTTATTTTATTTCTATGTGGTTTATTCTGATGTAAAATAATTTCTAAGCAAAAAGAGTAAACTGGAGCCAGGCATATCTCTGTGGATACCTAATTAGATTATTAATCTAAACTCAGATATATCTTTCTATTATTTATGCCAAAGAAGAGACTCTTTATCAAAAAACAGGCCTGACTTGTTTCCAAGGCTTTGGCAGGCAGTCAAAATTCAGATTAAATCTATCACTGAAAGGTTGAGCCTGTGGAACTGCAAGAATAAATGTTTTGGAAATGTTTTCTATGATAGTTTCAGTCACTGACAGCACTGCTAACACACATGCATCAGACAACTGTGAAGTAAAGTGCAGTCAATATCTCAGTTTGTGAAGGTACCACAATATACATTGTCAAGAAAGAAAATTAAGTCTCATATCATAGCTTTTTGGTTCTTCTTTTCTGTCTGGTCCATGTTAGAAAGTTGCTTTGCACCATTATGGGCAGAAATTGCTGAACTGCAAATACAGCATTAGTACAACAAATTTTGGGCACAAGCAAATCATCTGCATGCTGTCGAATGTATTATTGAAGCTTAAAGATTAACAATATTAGTAGATCTACTGTATGAGTGATGTGGACAGCAGAGATTTTGGGGCAAAGGATTTGAAAATAAAAAGTAAAAAAAGATAAAGAAAACAAGGAAAATCATAAGAAAGCCATTTAGAGATATTCTAATATAAGATAATTATACTTGTCTCAGAAACAGCCTGTATTCTTTATTTTTTGGCCTTTGTAACGCAAAAATTATTCTACACTGTACAAGTGTGTTCTCAATTTGAAAATTGTTCATATACTTCAGTGTTGTAGAACTTCAGTGAAAGCATTTTGTAGTGCCATAGTAAAGAACATGGCATGCATGATTTCCACTATCTTGTTTTAATCTGTGAAGAAAGGAACATCTGATACATCCAAGGAATGACAAAGATACCTACTTATAAAGAAAAGTTTGATTTATTATATAATATTTTCTAAATTGCTTCTGCACAGCATATATGTGTTAATCAAACAGTCAAATTTTTTAATTTAAATTCGCTCTTTTATAATAGTAAATTAAATTGGTTATAAAGAAAGAGAGCTCTAAAGTCAAATTACTACAAATATAAGCAAGAAGAGATCTGAAATGACCTTAACAAAGTCATGAATAACTTATTAATATCCTCAGGTTCCTCCAAAAACAATTCAAAAATAACTCATCTTTAATTTCTTCTTAGTTTGTTTGTGCAGATGCTGGAACTAAACTAGCTGAGTCAACAATCTTGCATAAACAGATGATTGCCTCTATGCCTGGAGTAAGTACTGAATCAAAATCCATTTCTTAGTTTTGGATTTTAAAAAATGTGTCTTAGCTCATTTTGCTTCATTTGAATGTTCTTTCCTTTTCATTTCTTCTGTGGTAGGCAAGGTGTATTAAGTAGTTGATAGGCGTCTTCCTTTTTATTAATGTTGAAAAGTTTTGGACATGATTCTGCTTCCCTTACTCTCACTAATAATCCTTAGTCATGTGTCTGACTAGCTGGAGACTGTTCTCAAGACGACAAAATCTGGGGAACAGACCAGCTGAATGCCTCAGAAAATGGCATCAGGGAGGGAAACTACAAGACATTGCCTCAATTCTGACAGAAGATGATCTCGTTAAAGAATGGAGTTAATGACATATTTCTGGTAATATATATAAGACATTCATATGTGTCCTGCTGATGAATGTAGCTAAGCAATTATGAGCATTGCTAATTTAAGTATTGAATATGTGGCAGGTGAACATGGAAGGCAGTAGCACAGTTGGACAGCTTGACTTGTTCCATGACATGTCATTAAATACCCAGGCAGAGGGATAAGGTATAGCCCAGGTCTGCTTCACCAGCTGTGGAAAACCTGTTTCCCTACGTGTGTTTCTATCATCTTTAGTGGTGACCTAACAGAACTTTTCCTTTCTATCTTCTAAAGTCTGTGATTTTTTTTTTTTTTTAAACTCACATCTTGAATAATGCCTTTCCTCCCAACAGAATGTTCTAATTTACGTTTGGTTTAAATAGATTGACGTTGCTGTAAAAGGGTACGATAGGAAAATGATCATTTCAGAAGAAATTACAAAGAACCAAGTAGCTTGCTGTTTGAATGAATCAGAAGGTCAGAGGGAAGTCTTTTGTGACTGAACGTTATTATTCAGAGGTCTGAGTATAATATCTGTTATAATCCTATCATTCAATATCTTATAGAATCTGCATGGAATCCTTACTCCACATAAACTGGATGGAGGATGTGCTGACAGGGCTGCCACTGACCTTATTTTACTGTTTGTTACTCTGTCAAGGGAAGTGACAGGCATAGCATTTGAAAAGCCAGAAGGTGGTATAGTTCAATGCCGAGTAGATTGATATAACATAGAAAGATGAGAATCATGCAGGTGAATTTCTTAAAAATAGAATGCTAACAGTTTTTCAAATTGCCGTGACTAAAACTGAATTTTAGCTTAATAATTCTGTCGTCAAAACTGAATCTGATTCATTTGTATACTCAGCTTCTGTTTTTCAAAGCACAGGTGATTAAATAGAGGTCAAGGAAGAATATTTCCCCCCTGTAGCATTTTGCAGTATTTTGTCTTGAAGCTATGACTAGAAAAAATGAGATTGATCATTTCATCTGATCATTCTAAAGTCAAGTGTTGCTTTCAGTTGGACCCTAAAAGTGATGCATTTATAAAGACTTGTTTTTGAGGATTGTTGAACATTCATAGTTCCCCTTGAATTCAGCTAGAATGACCTTCACCTCTGATTATTAACATATAAACACAATATAAAACCTCATGGGTCAGTCATATCACCTTCTGAAAGCTTTTCTCCAGAGTTCTCTGGTTTGTTGGAAACCTTTATTTAATCTGACAGCTTTGTTCCATTGACTACTGTGCACATCTTGGGCATGTCTTGTACTAGCTGCAGGCCAGACTGGCATTTTTCACTGTTCTAGGAAGGGGACAGTGAAAATCTGTACAAGCACAACATTGAGTGCCTTTGTTTTCCCTTTGGGGTTGTTCTTGCTCTGGTGTGGATCACTTTTCAATGTTTACACCTTTATGGTTGAATTGAAACAGTTCATAAGAATTAGATTTAACCCTTACTGCCCTTCCATCCTCTTTTGAAAATTACAACTAGCTTGAATGCCATTAAAATGCCATATGACTTTACTGCAGGAATATCCCAGAAACCTTTGTTAGTTAAAAAAACAACCAATCAACCAACCAACCAAAAAACTCAGACCAAAACAAAAACTAACAAATTTCAGTGATATTCATTTCAGTGATGTTTACACAGAAAATACATGAAGCCAATTGTTTACCCTGCTTTTCCATCACAATTCATGTGAACATAAGGGCATCTGTGTCTGTGATTGAATTTTGTTTTCTGTGATTGTATCTGATTGGTTTTACTTGCAGAAATGCTCAGCTGCTTGAAGAACTGCCTTGTTAAACTCTCACTGACTTTTTAAGACTTTGATTCTGGACCACTAAACTTCAGGAGCTACATGACAAAATCTTATCAATATTGTATCAATAATATCTTATTATTGAAAGTTTCATTAGTTAATCTTTGATTGCTGTCACAAATAAGATCATTTTATGATGCATGAAGAAGCTACACTGACTGGTCTATTTTTTTGTACTATCATCAGAGAAGAGGGCAAATTACAGTGAGAAGAAAAGCATCAAAGAATGCCTATTCCTAATTAAAACAATTCAGCTAAGCAATAAAGAACTCGAGACAGACAAAAATGTATGTTCTGGTGAACAACAAAGATGAAAACACAAACATATTCAAAATCTGGTACTTAAACATATTTCTTTTATGTTCTAGTGTGGAACAGCAGCAATGGAATGCATGAGGCAGTATGTTGGGGAAGTGCTGGATTTCATTGCAGATATGCATACCTTAACCAAATTAAAGGTTGGTTATGGGCGTACTTGGATCTAAAGTGTATGTGGGTTTGTTGTTGTTGTTTTAAATACGCTTTTTGTAATAAACCTGCCTGGAAGGAACCATTGTAAGTCTTTCCTGTTGGCCCTGTGCCTTGAATCCCGTTGAGTTTTAAAAGAGAAGCAGCCTTTTGTGCTATGGTAGAAATTTACTTCAAAGTCCAAAATAATTAATCTCTTTAAGCTGAGTTGGATTATCTTCCCACTGTATCCTTTATTCACGCATTTCTCTTCCAGTTCAGAACTGCTTTCAAGACAGATTGGCAAATAAATCATAAATGAGAGATGCTTCTGATTTGCCACTTCCACTGAAGCAGTGAATGGGAAAATTTCATTTGTAAATACTTGCAGATATCATCTCTTCTGTGTAAAAAGCTTCTGTAAAAAGATCTCTCCCATTTTCATTTTTTTTTTTTTTTTGGTGCCCCTTCTCCTCTGAACTGCAGTCTGAGTTTTAGAGATATTCTTACAATGCTTATGCCTGAGATGTTAATTCCGTATGCTTGGAAGGACTGTTTATTTATTACATTTTTATGCCTAGATATAGCTAGGACATGAACTGACTTTACCCAATCTGTCACTTTTATATTTTTAAATTGGACAAGAAGCTCCCTAAATGTCTACTCTGTGGCATTTAAAATGAAATCAGAATCAAGTTGTCTAAAATTGCATGTTGCTTTTATTTGAGTCCATGTAATAAGGGACTCTAAGAAAAAGATGAATATAACAGAGTCAAATATGATCTTAATTTTACTTATTTTGAAGAATAAACTTTGGCTCTCTTTGCAAAATTAAAAGGCAGCTGAATTTGAGAAGTCAGGTTTTCTACTTTTGGATTCTAATAGGGTCTTAAAGTGAACTTGTTATGTTGAGTTTGCTGGTTCAAGTGTTTATACATTTTGTGAAATTAACCTTTTGTGTGGGGTCTTAAAAACACAGCCTCCTTGGAAAAAACTGTATCATAATACTGTTACTAATATAGAGACTGAAGAATATTTTTAAACCTATTTCTGAGTTCTAGTCTGTAGTTTTATAGACGCAGCTAGACACCTTGAGAAAGAGACCAGAAGGAAGCAAAATAGAATACTCTTTTCAGGTAGGAAATAAGATCTTTGCTTTGCAGAGTCACATGAAGACCTGTTCTCAGCCACTGCATGAAGACACATTTGGTGGGCACCTGAAAGTTGGTTTAGCTCAGATTGCTGCAATGGAAATCACACGAGGAAACCACAGAGACAATAAAGCTGTGATCCGATATCTGCCTTGGCTTTACCATCCTCCTTCAGCAATGCAACAAGGGTGAGAATGCTTTTCCATGAAAAGGAATACTAAAATGAATTAGAAGTTTTCACAGAATTCTGTTTGTTGCCAGATTGAGTAGATAGGATGTGTAGTTGGGAATAATGGGCACAGGACATGGAAAGTGTTGGTCAGCAGCTCCCCGATCCTTACCTGAGGAGCTCCTCAAGGCAACATTTAAAGAACAGACCAGCAGAGTTATCTCCTTTGACTTGACTGGAGTTGCACTGGAAATGAACTTAATCCTTGATCTAGATACAGATGGTGAAAAGCATGCAAGTAATCTATCAGTCCTAAAATTATATTAAGTATGGTGGTAGAAGAACGGGAAGTGCTCCTTGAAATTACTGAGTACAGATGAACAAGATCTTTAAGTGCAAGTCTGCTCAGGTAGTCATAAAAGTACTGACTTCTCCTAGGGAGAAATCCTGTTCCTTAAGACATATTTGTTATTATTGTTATTTTTTCTATTGTGACAAATCCTAATGCACAGTGTCTTTTCAAAAAGATGAACAAAGCTTGTCCCTTATATTACAATGAAGTGAGATGTTTTGAATGTAGCCCACTGGACTGCATTTTAACAAATCTGTACTCTTGTCCCAACTTTGTTGCAGACTTTCTGCCTCAGGCTTCTGGAGACTCATCTGTTTGGACTCCAGTCCTGCAGATATGTCTGCTTGTTCACCCACATAGAACATACATAGGTTTGGAAATAAGGAGTTCTCTCTTTAGACTGCAATTTCTTACATGTAAAAATTGCATTATATGTTCTGAAGTGAAGATGGGGAATTCCTATGAGGCCCTATAGGTATTTGAGGATGAACATTTTATCAGTCTATACAAAAACACGTTAATGGAATGCATCTTTGTTTCTGTGAGTCCTTGACAATGACACTGAATTAGAAATGAATAAGGGTAGTGAGTATCCTATTAGGTAGTGATTTCTTGATATAAAAATTTTTTTTTTCCCCTATGGTTATGAATTCAAATGAGTATGTAGTTTGAACTTTTTCCATAGGAATGGTATAGATGAGATAACACCAGAAAATACTATTCCTTTTTAGATTATCATAGAATCATAGAAACACTAGGTTGGAAAGGACCTACACGATCATCTAGTCCAACTGTCCTCCTATCACCATCCCTACCCACCAAGCTACTAAATCATATCCCTTAGCACCTCATCCAGACATTTCTTGAACAGCGCCAGGGACGGTGACTCCACCACCTCCCTAGGCAGGCCATTCCAGTGCCTGACCACTCTTTCAGAGAAAAAGTTTTTCCTTATATCCAGTCTAAATTTACCCTGGCACAACTTGTGGCTATTCCCTCTTGCCCTGTCAGTAGTTATCTGGGAGAAGAGGCCGACCCCCTCCTCACCACAGCCTCCGTTCAGGAAGTTATAGAGTGCGATGAGGTCTCCCCTGAGCCTCCTCTTCTCCAGACTGAACAATCCCAGCTCCCTCAGCCGCTCCTCATAAGACTTGTGCTCCAGACCCCTCACCAGTTTTGTTGCCCTTCTCTGAACACGTTCCAGGGCCTCAATGTCTTTCTTGTAGTGAGGGGCCCAAAACTGAACACGGTACTCGAGGTGTGGCCGCACCAGAGCTGAGTACAGGGGGATGATCACCTCCCTGCTCCTGCTGGTTACACTATTTCTAATACAGGCCAGGATGCCATTGGCCTTCCTGGCCACCTGGGCACACTGTGTTAAGCACATTGCTTCACAATTAAGCCTTGCACTAGATGGTGGATAATTAATAGCAGTCACAAAGAAGCACAGACTCTGTGCTCAGAAGAATGCAGTTGAGATGTCCAGGGAGAGGCAAAGGGAAAAAGAAATGAGCCCCACTTTACCTATGGAGAAGTGGAACACAGTGAAAGTAAGGCAAAGCAGGGCACCTGTCTCAGAGCTGGGTGTGAAATGAGGAATATCTTGCCGTAGCCTTATCAGCTCTGTGCTGTCCAGGGCAACTGAGAGAAACACTTCCACTAGGCAGTCCTTCTCATTTGATAATTTCTGTGTTAAAAAAAAAAAAAAAAACCCAGTGTATGTGTTTTTTTTATGTGAATCTGTGCATGTTTTAGCCTTTTATACAGACCACTCCTGAGGCCCACCATGTATGTTCTGTTGGACTTGTTAAAGGTTATGTCAGGTCCACTAAGTTCTGTGTGGTTCTAATCTTCCTGTAAGCTGTACCAATGATTTGTGCCTCCAGCACACTTAAGACTGCATCTGCAAAGTGTTCAAAGAGACTCTCTATTTTGGGGGAAAAGTAGAAAACTTTCCAGCATTATAAAATCCGCTCTTTCTTGACAGGCCCAAAGAGTTCATAGAATGTGTTTCACATATTCGTTTGCTGTCCTGGCTACTCCTGGGGTCACTGACACACAATGTTGTCTGTCCAAATTCTCCATCATCTTGCATGCCTATTCCACTGGATGCAGGTTCACAAATTGCTGACCACCTTATTGTTATTCTGATTGGGTTTCCAGAGCAATCAAAGGTAAGGGATTCTGTGTTTTAAGAGGAGATGTGCTATATACTGGCCATACTCTTGAAAATACTTATTACTAACTTGCATTTTTGTGATGTGAATATTTAAGCTTTTTTTTTTTTTTTTAAATCAAAACTAAATCATGTGAACTAATGTCCTTTTTAAAATGGCTTATACTTCCAGCACAGTCCCCCATGGACTGTTTCTGAAGTAATCCAGAAATGTTGTTTTGAGAGTTTGAGAACTATCTTTTATTTGAGAAAAGATTCCACTAGATTAAAGCAGGCCAACATAGAAATATTTTTTCATAAAAATAAAGGAGAGCTAAAACGTTAAAATCTGAGATCCAGGGAAAGAAATCCCTGTAGTTTTTCTTGCATGGCTAGCTCTCCATGTATAGAAAAATGAAATTACTACAACTAAGTTTAAGGGATTTAACTTTTTCATAGTATCTCAAGAACAGGAAGGGGAAGGAAAAGCTGAATTCCAAATGGAAGCTTTAGCAATGACCATCTCTGTAGCAAATCTCTAGAGAGTTGCTTATTCTTATCTAGGTGTATAGTGGTATTGGATAACCTATGAATAATGTGATCAAAAGTCGATTATAAACAGTGATGGTTCAAACAACTTTTCTGAAGGTGCTGTTGACAAGAAGAGAGTTATTGCAAATTATAAGCAATTTGTGACAGTAGCTAAACGCATATAGCTGTACACTTATACCAGCCAGGGTTTTATTAGTTACAGAAGGAGAAAGATCACAGATTTGTCTGGTACTTAAAATCCTGGTTTCCCTTCACCCATTCACCCAGCCAAGGCACTGGTGCTTCCCATTCATGTTATTTATTTATTTATTTTTAAATTTCCTATCAGTCAATTACCTCTTTCGAGTTTCCAAGCAACCATTGCAATGTTTGATGCAGTCATACTGCCACAAAGCATGAATCACTGTTGCACTATCAAACTGAGGAAACATTTCTGGCCAGTAACATTCTTATAATGGAATAGTTAATGACCAAGACTGCTGGAGGCTCAGACATTGCAATATGTAACACTTGTTTGCAGGGTCATGCTTGAGTACACAAGATGAATTCTGTGATCTTCACAGAACTTTCCTGGACTGAGAGCAGTTGTGTTCCAGCAAGGTAGTTGTAAGATGATGTATTTTGTGTGATACGCTTCCTTGCAGGTGATCAGTCTAATAGATTCCTCACAGCCTCCCAAGGATGGTGATGGGAGTTTTCCAGCAAGAAAGTCTCAGGATTAGTCCTGAATTCTGCAGAACTAACCTTTTCTTTAAAGGGGCTGACCCTAACATCATATACTACATTTGCACGCAACTGTGTGGTTGCAAGTGTGGTTTTTCATCTGTAGATATAAAATTAAGCTCTAAACATGGAGGTGTTGTAAGACATGGCTTGACATGTTCCTAATCAAAGGGAAACATTCTTGAAAGTGACAAGACTGTGCAGTGCAACACATGAGAGATGAGTACTTTGGTGAAAGCCTCTGCACTATACTCTAATACTCTCATTTCAATAAACATTGTTTTCTATTTCTACAGACATCTGTTCTGCACATGTGTTCCCTCTTCCATGCATTTATATTTGCTCAGCTCTGGACAGTGTATTGTGAACAAACAGCAGTAGCTCCAACCGTTCAGAATCAGAATGAATTTAGTTTTACAGCAATCCTTACAGCCCTGGAATTCTGGAGCCGAGTGACACCTAGCATCCTACAACTAATGGCGCATAACAAAGTGGTGAGTCAGATGCTGGGCACAGATTTAGTGCAGATTAAACTCAAGAGCTTGGCTTTGTTTCCACATTTCAATGGAATACATCAGTCCCTGAATAAATTTTTAAAGCAATTTTGATACTTTGAGAAATTAAATAAAAAGCTATTAATAGGGGTTTAACCTTGCAGTGGGCCTGAGATAGGATGTAGCCAGGATCTGCCTGAAACAGAGTCATGGTGTTCCAGAGCTAGCCTGCTTGTTGGATTAAGGGATCTCTGCTTAAATCTCATTTTATACATCTTCCTGCTCTTCACACTGGTCCTATTGTTTCATCTTACTCTGCCTTGCATAAGCAACTACGTGTTTTAGGGTAACTCTAAATATCCTTTTCAATGTGTTTTTTTTTTTTGCCACACAATGGTGAAAAGCAGACAATGCTGACACTTGACAACTCATGACCCATGGGTTACTTATCAAAAATAAGCCACATAGATATCTCTAGAAACACTTTTGACTAGTGAATCCCTAGAGAGAAAGTTTGAAAGGTAATCATGGTGCCCTGAAGTTGTCCAGGCCATTTTTTGGAAATAACTTTTAATCATACACAACTGCTCACTGTTGTTGGAGCAACTTCATACAGTAAGAACCCAGAGGTGTGCCAGTGCCTTTCACATAGGTGCTGCCTTTGCTTCCCATTGACTAATGATTCTCTGTGCATGCAGACTTAGACCTTATCTATCGATGCATTGTTTCCCACTTCCCAGAAAGTGGCAAGTGTGGTAGCATTACTTGATGTTAATGACTACCTTAACTGAGATGGTAACTAGTGGATTTGGCTGTAGAGAATCCAATTAGCTTTTGGAGAGAAAGCTTCTTTATAGGTGGTCCAGTCCTCTAAGTAAGGTGCTCTTAACATTTGGAGTTTTCATTCCTGGTTTTGTCTTTTATGCCCCCCACCCTTTTTTTTTTTTTTTTTTTAAAAAAAGTTTAGTGTTATTTAACCTAATTCACCTTCTCCCTTGTGAAGAATCCTCCATCCCACCTTTTGGCCTTTGCCCTTATAACTGTAACTGCATCGTCTGTATTTGGAGTGCTTTTGACACTCTTTCCTTGTGCCTTGTCCATGTCAGGAGGCAAGGAACATCTTTAAATGATATTTTAGCCTCTGGGAGCTGTGCATATTGCCGCTAACTAGCTGGTAGTTTAGTCAGAAAACAAGAAAAGGAAAATGTCAAACCTTAGGACAAGAATGTGACCTGGAAGTCCAGAGTTGCAATCCTTACTCTTGAAGTGTGCCATTGTGTGGCTTTAGTACAAGTTATTAAACTATTTTCCTTGTTTCTTTCTCTGTGAAATGTGTTTATAATACTTGCCCATCTCATATAGGCATTGTGAAGTTAATTAGTGCTCGTAAAACACTTTGAAGCTAGAAAACACTATATAAAAATCTAAATTTATTATTATCGAGGGGAATTTATAGTTTGTGCAGGCACTATAAATACTAGCTGTTGGCTCAAGGTATTTGTCTTGCACCTATGAATTTACAAAATATAAAACATAAAATGTTGTCTACCACCAAATAAATATTTTCATTTCTCATGATTCATTGTGCAAAATGGAAGAGTTACGGACTAGCTGCCGGTTCAGAACAATAAATTGTCTTCTGATAGGAAACAAAGATGTTTTTGTGGCTATGTTAGTTTTCAAAGGATTCAATAAATAAAAATATCAGTTTCTGACACCTTGATTGATGGGAACTATACAGCAAAGGCACGTAAAAGGATTTATGATGTCTGAAAGGAAGAAAGCTGAAGACAACTTGTTTTGATGTGTGATAGGAACTGAAATTCATCAAACACTTAGAAATATTTAACAGGTGTTGCTGCATCAGAGGAAAACTAAATAAAGAAAAACATGCCTTATGTCTATATGTTACATTTTGTCATATGTGTACTTAGTAAGTTCACATCTAGTGATTCAGTATAACTGCCAAGGAAATACAGGAAGATTATTTTTAGCGATTGCTAGCTTAGTGTACAATACTGGACATTAATTTGTCTTTATGCTTGATTTTTTTCTTTAAGATGGTGGAGATGGTATGTCTGCATGTGATTAGTTTAATGGAGGCTTTACAGGAATGCAACTCTACTATCTTTGTAAAGGTAGGTGTATCACGTTGTGAGTATTTAGCCAGGGACGTTATCGGTCTATTGTGATTACTGGAGATACGGTCCCTGCAACTCATTAAAAACCATAGAATTTGAAGTTGAATGCTAGTACAGAAATAAAATCTAGTAGAGCATAACAAAAATACAATCTCTGTTCTAGTAAGAGCAGGCCATAACTTCAAGCCCACATTCACCTGATGTTTTGACATGAACTTCTGATCTTCCTCATCCTTTCATTGTTGTAATGGTCTTAGTCCTCTAATGGAGTCAGCTAGCGTCACTGACCTTGTGAGAACCTCTAGGTACTATCTGAATTTTTAGCTATTCTGTATTTTTAAACTACCACCGCTCCTTTGCGAATTGCCTTATGGTTTAGATCTCACATTCTTTTAGGCTCAAAGCCTCATGCCACAGTAATTTATTAGATACCTGTCTTTATTAAGTGCCTTTCATAATCAAATATTATTTGATAGTGAATCTTCTTTCCTATAAGTTGTGCAACAGGCTATTCTCTGGTTAAGAAAAAAATCAAATTATGCTTGCTTCATCCATGCAAAATTTCTTTTAAAATCAGCCTCCTGTACATTTTCTGTACTATCCAGAGGTTCTGTACACAGAGAAGTAAAATAGCTTCAGACTGTTTTTTTGCAATACCAGGAAAAGTACATAAGGGCAGGCAAACAGTTGCACACACACAAAAAAAAAAAGTCAGACTCACCCATATAGGTGAAGGGTCTCTCCGGCTATACAGCCCTCCTTCTGACGAAGCAGCCTAGGTCCAAGAAACTCTCCTTTCAGTGGCTGGCCTTTATATGAGCCCAGGGTGCCCCCCACCCCCTTCCAATCACAGGAGAGCACAGGTGCAAACAATTTACCTGTGCTCCCAGGGCCAGTCACACCCCTTTTCCAGGTGCTCAATCACTAATTCAAGCCCTAACAGTTCCCCTACACTACATCAGAGCAGAATAGATTGTCAAAGGACTGGAGTAGCTGCACAAGGACAAATAAATTTTATTAGCCTTTTTTAACTGTCTTCTCATCACATTATTCTGATGGTTTATTTTTTCCATAGAAAATTGTAACAAAGCAAGTAATTAAATGCAGTCTGAATCTAACTGATATATATTGGTTTATATAGTTCTTCAGTTGCCATAAAGGAAACTTCTCACTATTGTTTTACCCCCATCTTTTATGGTGAAGGAGGAATTAAAAGTGTAGTAGCTAAAATGTAAGGTTTTGATGTTAACTGAGCTGAAAATATTCACATTTGTTGTGAAAATACAGATTTATTGTCAGTAATATCTCATCTCAAATCTCAATTCACCACAAAAATTCTGTCAGTGTAGGACATCAAAGTGACTGTGGCTGTCCCTAGAGGATCTGTGGGCAGTCTCGGATGCCCGGAATTTGACAAGGGTGTGTCTTTAAAGAAAATGGAAGAATGGCTTTAAAGCTGTGAAAAGAGAGGTTTTGGGGGATAAATTCCTGTCACAATTCAAATAAACACTTCCAGAATGTTAGATTGCAGAGTATATATCAATAATATGTTAAATCAGATTAAATCAGATTTTGTTACTACAAAATCAAGCTCATGAGCCTGTGAAATTCAGTTAAGGTGCTTTATTTCACGTTCAATGGATACAAGGTGGAAGAGAAAAATCTGGATGACCAAATCCCCTTTACTTATCCCTAAAATGCAATCATACAGGAACAATATGTGGACATAATAGTATTATAGGATTTGTAGTCCTGGGTTACTAATTTTTTTCAGAACGAATTCATCATGTAAGTGCTTATCCTAGTTCTTTCCAATATTCTTTCAGCAAAAATAGTAATTTCCAATGACTTCCTCTTGGAACTGAGCACAATTCTGGTCATTTACCATTCACATTTTATCTGCTGCAGTATCTTCTATTCCACTGGAAGAATCCAGGGGCTGCAAAAACTTCTTGATAATTAATGTAATTATGCATGATTCAACGCACATTTCTAATGCACCACCATGAGAAGGTGTCGTGTGATGCCAGGCTGTTTATGGGACAGTTGTTCTAAGATGCCATTTTCTGAAAATCTGTCCTAAAACAAGAGAGAAAGGGAAGATATGAACAGTTCAGTTCTCCTTCACTGGAAGAAGAGCTTGCTTTCTTTGCTCCTGGTATAAGCACTTCTTCATCTCCTTTTTTGCATTGGTGCTGTGAGGATTCCTCGTACTGGTTTTGTGTTGACCTCTGCTATTAAATTAAACTCACTGAGACATGTCTTTGATTGCTTTCTATCATCTTTAAGTTATTTCCTGTGTTGTTAGAGGATAATTTTTGGATCTGACTTTAGACCATCTTGACCAAAGTGGTGAGGAAAACAAAGTTTCTTTCCTGTGCAAACATTTAAACCATTACATGTTTATTTGTCTTTCTAAGTGGGCAGAGCTGAGGAGCCAGAAAAGCACAACAATCAAGCTATTCTCCCGCCTGGTTTCTGTCAAAACTTGTACTGGAATCGACATGATCCTGTTGAAAATATCAATTCCAAAAAACTGACAGTGACAGCAGTCTGTTCTTCCAGCTGTTTTTTCTAACCAGCTTTATGTATTATTCCTTTGTGTAGAAAAGGCTGGCTGGGAATTAGGTCATAAACCTTAAGTGCTTCAATAAAAATTTCTTCTTGTCTCATTTATCTAACTGGCAGCTGTAGGGCTGGAGGGTTTGCTTTCTTGTGCCTGAAGCAAAACATTTAGTTTCCCTCCATGTGTCCAGATCCTGGAAGACGGAAGTGACACTGGATGACAGTAATCTTATCTAACCTTAGACTTCCACAGCATAAATATCAATATGAGCTTGTTTCTTTGACTGCCCTTTTTAGTCAATGGATATAAACACATATTTTTAGGTCGTGACTCATCTTTATCTGTTTTAGATATCCAGTTCATCTTGTCCCAAAGCAGATATGAGAAGTGCTTATTGCTTTCAGCTGACTGTAAAAGATGTCCAGTCAATTGGTTCAGATGCAAAGGGGTACCTTGGCCCTGAGGAATTTCTTTCCCTGGATTTTCTGCCTAGCTTCCCTCCTTGCTTGCCATGCCTCTGACACCAGTTCTGCCTAGCTCCATAGGGATGTCATTAGTGCTGGGTGAAATTTTCACTGATATTTTTTAATGGCAGTGGGGTAAAGAACTTGGCTTTTCACTATACTTTACCTGTTTCCACCTATCCAAACACCACATCTGGACTCAGCGGAACTGGGCCTTATTAAGCACTTCCTTTAGTGTGAGAGTCCACAGAAAGACATACAGAATTCACAAGTCTACTGCATCTGGCTGCATTCTGACTGTTCTGGCATTCATCTATCTGTAAATGCTGAGGTTCTTTGTTTGCTAGGCTAAGTAATGAGTCCTGACAGAACTGCATGTGATTCTCCAGCAAAACAGCACTGAAATTGAAACAATTATCATTCCTTGCACAAGGGAAACAGCACTTTGTCTAATGTTGTCAATAGTGATTAGGTTTAACTTGCAGCTCCCGGTAGCATAATTGGCAAATTGCAAATTTTGATGCCATTTGGAGGAACATTTTAGAACAATAACCTCAGTGGTTAAATTAATATTGGAGAACATGAATACTTTTGCTAGCAATGCCTCTGTCTTCCAGAAGCTTGTCATGTTATACTTACTCAGAAACAGAATTTCTCTGAGACAAAGGAGACTGAAATAAATATCAGCTTTTCTGGATAGTTAGGAGAGTTTATCTGTGCTTGCAGGCCTGCAGGTGACACTCTGCAATGAAGCAGAGACACTGACTGGAAGCTTACAAAGTGCTGGTTACCATTTAAATATCTGTCTTTTAATAGGAACTTCTGTTCTATGTTTTTTTCACTTCTTGATGTGCACTTTGCAACGTGGAACATGTACTGTATTCACTCCACTATTGCTCACCTACACATGCAGAAACACCCTCATAGGAAGAAAAGAAGTGATTTCCTTCAGCATGTTTTTTTTTTTTTTTTAAAAATTCTGTACTCTTGTCATTGTCTAAGGCAATCCTTAAACGGGATATCAGTAATTGCTACTGGTGATTCATCAAACTGCAAACAAAGGAAGCTGGTTTCTTATCCTCAGAGTCATTTGCCACAAAACATATGCATCATTGAAAAATAACCACATTTGTAGATTTATGGTTCAGTCTGTGTCCATTTTGACAACTAAATCAGTTAGATACAGCTTTCTCTGTCTCACAGTAACTAGAGCATGTTTACAGTCACTTGTGTAATAACAAAATGCATCTCTTCTTGCAGCTAATACCAATGTGGTTGCCAATGATACAGTCAAATCTTAAGGTAAGTTGTTTCTAGTAAATTGTCCTTTTATTTTTAGTGATATGTATTTTTGTAAATTCTGGAAGTAAGATCACTAGACTTGGTCTCCAAACTCTCTGAAAATAGATCATTGAAGCATGTCCACATGCACTGGATAGCTCAGAACTGAAGGTCTCAGGTACCTTAGCATCATCAGCTAAGATACTTGTCCTTTATGCAGTACTGTTCTTCCTTTCCCTTTTAAAACACTATCTTCTAATCAGGCTCTGCGGCCTAGCCTTTCCACACTTCTTACTGAAGCCGTTCCCCAGGCTGTGGTTTTCTTGTTTTAGGGGTGGAGACTCCCCTGACAAATCGAGATTAGGAGTTTCAGTGATTTGTAGGCACATTGTCTTTCATGGCAACACTACAGTGCAGGATGTGGAAGAAAGAAATGTGACACCAAGGCAGTGCAGGAACTTTCCCTGACCAACAACCAACACTTGATGACAATAAGTACATTTCATCATGCAGTATTAAGGCATGTGTTAAAGGAGATAAACTAAATGTTTTACATTATTTCAACAGCATTTATCTGCTGGACTCCAGCTACGCCTTCAAGCCATCCAGAGCAATGTCAACCATCACAGCCTGAGGATGTTACAGGGGTCAGGACAAATGAACAATAGCTCATCAGTGCTCCGCAAATGGCTGCAGTGTACCCAATTTAAAATGGCTCAAGTGGAAATTCAGTCATCAGAAGCTGCATCTCAATTTTATCCTTTATGATTCATGTAAATTGCTCCAAATGTTAATTTTTAGTCTAGCAATAACGGAGTTAGAGCTGTAGAGCATCTTTTGTAAAAATCAGAGTATATCCTCTATCTATCCTTTTTAGCCTAGAACAGATTGTGGAAAAGTTTATGTAAAGCTGTGAAGCTAAGAGTCTGACCCTGCCAGTCCTTAATTACACTTAATCATTTGTGCTCAAATGAGCAGGATCAACAGGTATTCAAGTCTGCATTCGTAACATGATTTTTGCAGGACTGGACTCAAATCTATCACATTGTACATATCTCTCTGATCACTGAGATATCTCATTAATAAATGTTTCTTTACGTTATTTTTGAAGCTAAAACAAAAACCACCTTTCTTTAACTTCTATTTTTTTTAAAACTAGAAATGTAGGTATTCACAAACGTATGGAAATGCTATGTTGCTATTTTTTGATGATGATAAAACAGGGTTTTTAGAAACCTTTATAGTTTTTTGGGGGATTGTCCTTTTTTTTAGATTCACAGCTGGCAATGCAATAAAACCTGTCACTACAAAACAGTGGTGTTCTAATGAGGCTTTTTGTCATCATCTTCTGGGAAAACAGCAGCTTTTTAGGAGAGTTATTATAAAGTGCACTTAGAAATTAGATTGTTAAACTGTGCCAATTCATTTGTCTGGTTTTTTTCCTTCAATACTGTTCTCCAAATCTGCCGATCCTAACGTATTATTTTTTGAAATATTGCTATTACTTCATTGATGCTGTGCTGCTCTTTGTAGGTTTCATATAAGCCTCTGATTTTGTGAATATTGTATTCTGTAATACTTGTATACAGTCCAATTAAAAGTGGATAACCCAGTCTTATTCTCATTGATGTCTGCATACATTGTATTACAAGATTTTAAGAGGAGCATGATAGGACCTGAACATTTGCATAATGATATTAACAAATTGCACCATTTGCATACTATTGTATTGAACATGATGTTTAATAACAAATGGATTTTAATGTCATTAAAGAACTCAGCCAAAGCCCATTGGAATCTAAGAAGATTCAATAAATTCAATGAATTTTGCCTCAAATCTTAAGAGCACCATGATTTACCACTTCTTATAATTTAAATCTGCACAATCACAGTTATATTTTCTGTATTTATTGCTGTAATGCACTGATTAGAAGAATAACAAACACACATTTACATTGTGTAGTAGAATGCTATTAAATTCCTAGACTTTACTACCACTCTAAGAATTAAGGTTTTTCCTCCTAGACTGCATGGAAGTAGAAAGACACACCTGTAAAGAACTGCTTGAATGTGTTTCAGTTGTTGTGGAGGGTCAAGCTTTCCTCTGTATTATCACCAAAGAAAAAAGTGGAGATGTTTGGAGACGTGTCATTAAACTATCATTATGCTTAAAAAAAATCCAAAACAAAAACAAGAAAAACCCACCAAGACAAAAGATAGTAAGGCATATGCTAGCTTGCTTAAAAGATCCCTTCTAGTGTTTTCAGTGGAGAGACACTGATCTGGCTTTCCTTCCTTCCCAGATTCACACGTTATTGGAGTGTAAGACCATTCTATCAGAATAAAATAAAATGTAGTAGATTCATTATAAGCTGTTTTATTGTATCTAGTTTTGTTGGTACTAAGGTGAGTGTCTTGCATCTGACTAAACAGAGTTTTTGAGGGTTTGGACTCTGACTTGATTTGAAGATGATTTAAGAGATCCACCAGAAGATAAATCCTTAGTGACTCCTTGTCACCCCTGTGCCACTGTTTGTGTGACACAGTGAATCTGGAAGACAGATGAAAGGCAACGTGAGGGAGACAATATGAGGGCCTTGGGTGTGAGAAAGAGGGTGAGCCTCAGGTAGGCACAATGTGGTTATGGAGGCTTAAAGGATAAAAGATGTTGATTTGTGGCAAGGAGATTTGTCTTCAAAAGTCACTTCTAGAAAATAGATACCATGAGCAGTCATCTTAATGGGTAATGAACGTAGGCAATGTGGTACAAGTGTTTTCCTTGCCTAGCAAAATCTCTGCCTTTAAGCATCTAGTATTCAGAATGGCAAAACACAAAAAGAATGCAAATTTTGTGGTGGGTAGTTACTAAAATTAAACATAAGACAAGCCAGATGTGCTGAATCCAGGTCTGTAACAAAGCTCTTTCAGACTCTATGGGAATTTAAGTCTGGTTTCAGCCCAGGGTTTAGAGAAAAGAGCTGGTCACAGAACCTACATTTTATCTGAACATAGGATTTAAGGGTTTGATATAGTTCTTGTAAAGCTGTCGTCATACATGACTGTAAGTATGAATTGAGCAGCTTCTCCAGCATTGAGAATACAGCCTGAAGGAGGTTATGATCAAGGATTATGCTGACTAATAACAAATAACTTGGCTTTGCCAGATGTGTGTGGTTTAACACCTCATGAAAATCTCTAAATGCACTGTAGACTTCTTAGTACAGAAGTCTGCATTAATTGCTGTTTAAAGCACTGTAAAATGTATCTTTACAGTGCTTGAGGCCGAGATAAAATTCAAGTGAGTCATTCGTATTCTCTCTGAAATAGCCCAGAGCAGCAATTCTTTGTATTCTGTAGGCAGATTAGGAAGTAAATAACATTTGGCCCTCCATATAAATGCTACCAAATAACAGAGGCCAATCCTGCTCTGCCCCATTCCCATCATGGCTGTGTCTGTGGGGTCGTGCCATCAGGAGCTGGGCCACTGAAGCAGAATCTAACTTCCCCCTGTTGTGAAGAGCTGTGGTTTAGAAACAGTATTTAGTCATATGTTGTGATAAGCTGCTTAAATCACTGCTGTTACCAGGGCTGACCTAGTAAAAGAATCAATTTACTGTGCATTGAACTGTGAAAGTTTCAACAACACAGGGCACTTGGGATGAAATGATGGTAAAACCCACACCGTCTGTGGTGTGATGTATGGGTAAATTACATAACTCTCTGCCCTGAAAGTGAGGTTAACATGTACACTGAATACCTCACGCTGCTGGGAAGCCCTCTCTGCAGCCTATTTTATGAAAGTCACTATCTGATCTACATGTGGGACTACACAAACAGAAAGCTTCATCTGTTAGTAAGTTAGATGTCAGTTGGATAGAAAATATCAGTTACCATCCACACACATGCCTTATCTTGTGTGTAACATTTCTGTGACATCGAGTTAGAGCTGCAGCAGGGTCAGAGGCCTTAAAAACACAGTCACTTTCCTGGCTCGGTTTTTCATGATGTGATAGGACTTGATGTACTCTAGGGCTGATGAATGTTCTGGACCCAAAGATGTCTCTGAACTCTGGCCTGCACGGCCTCCTTTCAAGCCAGATGAAGATTACCAGACCTCAGGGCTGTTTTGTCCTTTCTAGTGAGTCCTGGAAAAAGGCTCTGAAGCAAAGGTTCCTGTGCTGCTCCCCTGATTACACACAGTTTTGACCAAAGCTTTTGTTGTTGCATCTCAATGTTACTCTTCAGCAGGGCCAGAATATATGTTCTTTCTGCGGGACTGCATGACAAATGTTCAGTCAGCGATGTGGGGCCTCATCTTAACAGTAGGCCTAACAGCAGGCAAAGGCAACAGCAATGCACTTCACATAAAGTTGATGTGCCACTTTTTTGACTTGATGCAAATTTGAAAGGAAGCTTGTTGATCTATTACTCTGAAACATTCCATTGCATTTGGTCAGGTAACAGAAGGCTTCACAAGGATGAGGCAAGCGTGCTGTGCCAGGTGAGCTGCAGCAGTGCCTAAATCCTGCATTGGGAACGGGGCAGTGGTTGGCTCTCACTGTGTATGGCCTTGTGCCACAGCTCTGGAGCAGGACACTGCGTGCAGTACTGGGGAAGGGCGCTAGTTTCTTGTTCATACTTAGAAAGCATTAACATGGGAAAAGAGAAGCCAGGACTCGATTACTGGAAGTGTACATACTCAATCACTTTCCAGCATTTTGCAGGATTTGATAGACACTGCAAGACTGCCAACTGACTGACGAACAACCTTCTGTGAGCAGCCCCAGTAACCTACTGTGACACTGTGTTTAACCAGTTCCTCATCAAACCTGACAAGCCGTGACTCTGAGCTGGGAGGCTCTATGTTTGATAGACATAACGTAATGCTAGGTCAATTCTCTCTATGTATAATTCAGCAGCTGGACAACAGTACTGTTACAGCTGTTTTACTATTTTAGATCCTTTCAAAAGAGTACAATAGCACATCTGTGAAGTTTTACACACACAATAAGAATTTCACAGGTAATCTTTTCTTTAGGTGGGTTAGCTTTTCTGACAGCTCCTTTGCTTTTGTATGAAATCAAATTGATTTCAACAACGTCCTTTAGAAAAGCTTTTCTAAATTTCTGAATTTTTGCCATACAGGAAAACATCAGTAAACAGAATATAAATGACCATTATTAAATAGATATATCATTTAAAATGTTACTCATTTTGCACTATTGAGGAAATTCTGTGTAAATGATGTTGATTAGATAGATTCAAAGCAAGTATAAACTTCCAGATCTGCAGATACTGGGTTTGATTCTATACAGGTATAAATCTGTATCTGTAGCTCACAAGGTACAAGGATCGATACTGTGAAGCAACTGGGCACCAGGGGAATATGCATTTCTGGTGCTAGTTGGTTCCAGAGAGGTGTAATATGAAACCATTGAAGTGCCATGATCTGATCTTTTCCATGCCAATACGTTTATTGAACGTCACTTTTTGCCATCATTGCACAACCAAGAGAACAACGGTGTTTTTTTTGCTGTTTGGGGAAGAGCACATTTTTTCCCCCATGTTTATCTTGCATCTTCAGTTAGTCCTGATCACACAGGCCTCAGAGCTCAGCATTTTCCTAACTCATCTTAGAATAGCTGGTACTCTGGAAGCTGCAGCTCTACTTTCATTCAGGAGATCATATTAATTATACCTGACCAAAGCATTTTTAAGCCTTTCAAAAACATTTAATATAACAGTACTAGTTTCCCTCTCAGTGACCGCCACTCTAATGACACTGAGCTGGCTCAGATACCAGATGCTTATCTGCTCTAAGTGTATGTCACTTCATACAAATAGCCCAGATATGTTTCCAGGCTCTGAGAAGAAGAGTGTGAGAGAACCAGTTAGATTATTTCACCACTGATTTTCTTAAATCAGCTTTCAAATTTAAAACCATTTCTTTCATTTCCTTGCAGCAGATCCAGAGTGTCTCAGCCCCATCAACATCTCTGCATGGGTCTCAATCAGAAAGTTCTCTCTCAGCTCATTTCCAATGAGTATTTATGTTCCAGTGGGAGCTGGCAGGGTGATGAAAGCTGTACAAGCTAGGAAGAAAATATGATTCTTGCCCCAAGGATTTTTTGAAACTCAAACATATGCATCCTCAGTCTTTAAAGACAAAATCTGTGTAGTGACCACCTTCTTCAGAGCCATTTCAGCAGTGATATTTATCTATGTTCCATTGTATTTCAATCTTTGTTAATACTTCTGTCCCATACGATTGCAGCCAATTCACCTGTGTTCTCATTTGCAAATTAACTCTATAAACTGATTTAGTCTTAATTGATCTGCATTGTCCAATTATTCATCTGGTTCACCCACCTACGTGCAGAAGTAGCCTCAGCGGGTTACTCTTCTCTTCCTTTTGAATCACATAGCAGCTGCTAGTTTTCCCTAGCTGTGAGGCTAAGATCAAACATTAGGGCTGCTGAAGATGCTTTGCTTCGAATTAGGGTATTAGAAGTAAGGAATTTAATAATGTTCCCTCATGTGTCACAAAGCAGAGTATGTCTGGGAAGTTAAATCAACAGCAGCATTTCAAGGCTCTGCTTGGTCACATCTTGAGGGCTTTTTTTGCGTGTACTGTGGCACTGTGCTGGGATTTCATAGTGAGAGAAAGAGGACATAGAGAAAAGGAGGACAAATAACCAGACCCCCGTACAGCCTACATTGATGGACCGCCCCCAGAATGTTACTCCTTCAGCAAAGTGAGGGGGGTTCAAAGAGACTTTGACCTTTTCTCTTCATGATATTCAGAACGTTGCCTATAGAGATGTGGAGACCTAAGGAGAAGCTGTTCCTGCCCTGGTCTAGGAGTCAAAGACCACACTTCATGCCTTGGAATGTGTGGTAGAGCTGTGCCAATCTGAGGCTTCCCTGAGCAACTTTTCCAGCTGCTGTTTTACTGAGAAACCTAAATCTTAAATTTTAGCCAGAAATTACTTTTCAGTGAAGTAATAGCTGATGATATTTAAAAACATACACAAATTAGGATTCAGTTTTGGTTTTTAAAGTATTGCTGGGGAATTCCAAAGCAAAGCTTGAGGTAAGGAACATACATAGTGTAATCAGCACAGAGTCAGCTTCTCCTAGATCAGCGGGCAGCTGAAGGTGCTGGGAAACCCATCAACCCAGGTCCCAATTAATTACTTACATCACAGGCATTCCCTTGTTGTCCTTACCATGGCCAAAGGGCAGAGCCTCGGAGATAGGATGTCACGAGCAGGAAGGAGCAGGAACCAATCTGGATTGTACTTGAGCTGACTGTCCCAGGGCCTGGGACCAAGGCACACCTTAGGCACAGCTTCTACCCTCACAGGTTCAGACAGCCTGAGCCAAGTCCTTGCTACCCCTGTGGCAGATGATGTTTGCATCCCTCAAGGGAGGACACCCAGGCTGTCTCATTTGCCTGCTGTTAGCTACCACTGATATCTCTGCAAATATAGAGGAGATGGCTGGAGGTATTGCAGGGTACCAGGGAGCACATGTGCCTGAGAAGAAAAGGGAGGCAGTTCACCCCTGAAGGTACTGGCAGAACTGACCACAAGCTGTGCTTTTGTTCAGGAGCCAGGATGAACCAAACTTCCAAATCTGAAGCCCTGCACTGGAAGACATCTATTATTTTGATCAAGAAGGGCCTGCACATGCTGCCTGCTGATTTTTCCTAGCCCTGAGGGCACAACTTTTAGGAAAACAATTACATTCCTCATTAGTTAATTATCTTTGAGTAAATGAAGCCTCTTCAGCTGTGCTCTTGTCTCAGGTGCCATCTGCAAACCGAACTAATTCTGACTTTTCCCCTGCTTTTTGTTGAAGTGAGTTTCACTGGAAGAGCTGATTGAGACCGAGCTTTTTCCTTCCTTGTTCAGGGGTAAAAACCATGGTCTGCACAGCTCTGACCCGCACCAAAAGATTTGGTGAGAGCAAACTTGTAATTCGCTTCCCTAGTAATGGGCAGTTTCTGAGTCTAGGAACAGAACCTTGGATGCTGGGACATTTACAGCCCTTGTTAACCTTCGTAGATAATTTTACTGTGGCAAGCTACTCATTCATTTTCTTGCTGCCCAGAGGTTTGACATGAGAGAGCTCTGTCTGCTGGTATCTAGGGCAGAGAAGAAACCTCAAATCCACCTATGTAGTTTGGCTTGAGCTTAGACATACAGTTAGCAGGGATCTATGCCTTGATTCCAGTACAAAAGGAGCATTTGAACTTTGAATGCTGGATTCTGGCATTATGAAGTAAAAATCTAGATGTGATTTAGCTTAACATTTCTAAGCTGACAGCATTTTGCCTGAGCTCTTGTGTGATACTCAAGTGAACCCAAATCTTACAAGCAGCCCTCTCTTAGTTTTCTGTTATTTACCTCAGTGAAATATTAATTCTCAATGTTGTGGTCATGTGAAAATTTGAAAGAACCAGTGAAGATTATTGATTTGTTTTTTTGAAGTGCAAATTGAATCTCAAGGGAGCATGGATAGTTCAGAGCATTGCATAAGATACTGATTAATCCATCAGCTGTTACTGTTTCCATAAAAGAATGGCAGCTTGTGTTTGTACAGTGATGCACACTTCTGGCTCGCTCTCAGGGAATAAAAACCTTGACCCTAGAGGTTTCTGGGCATTCATTTCAAAGGGAGCTGGCACTTGAAAATCATTGCAGTTCTGGGCTAAAGGCCTTCAGTTCCTGCTTGATACTTAAGTCCTTTTTTTTTTTTTTTTTTTAGAGGGTATTCTGTTGCTGAAAATCTCCCTTTAGGAGCCTTAGTAGAAATGGATAGCACTTAGCACTTTAACAACTCCACCAAGGAAAATACATTTCCGTTATTAAGAGGACACATTTTTACTTTTATTTTTAAGATAAAAATAGTATTTCAAATTCGACGGCTGCTTTTCTTCCATAGTATGCTGAAGAAACAACATGAACGTAGCTCAGAAAAATTGTAAGGGTGATCCCCAGCGTGTCTGTAAATAACATCCTTTTTGTGCTCCAAGCAGAGTTCTGCAGAAGCAGTTAAGCTTCTCAGAGCTACTTTTTAATTAAAGCAGCAGAATGCACCACTCAACACAGAACCCCTTTGTCTTCTAAATAAGAATTATGATTTCAGCTTTTTTATCACCACTTACACTAAGCAAGAATCAAAAAGCAATCAAATCTGAAGGGCCACTGGAATCTCAGATTAATACAATCAGCCTGACAGTAGGGAGACTTATTTTTTGCAGTATAAAAGTATCAAATAGCAATGCCAAGTAGGTCCTGTTTTTATTTATTTTTTTTATTGCCACTTGTTTCACGCCATTAAACGCTTTGGAAGAAAGGTACAGTAACTGCTGCTATTACAGGTAAACTTTAGATGAATGTACCTGTCAGAATATAAATGAAATCCTATATCACTTTGCTCATTTTGTTTTGTTTTCCCCATCCTAAATTAAATTACAGAGAATTAAATTTTTGAAGCATGACCATTGCACGGAGAATTATTCAGCTAAGAGCCAGCCACCTGCAAGAGGTTCTCTCCTCCTTCCCCTTAAGCTTGTTATTCATTGTCTCTGTTACTAATTAGGTTTTCTAACTTAGTTTGAGATGATGGATTTTAAAGAATATTGTAAGGGACAGGACATCAAGGTCAATATTTAAAACTGGCAGAGATGTAACCTTCAGAGCACTTGTGCTCTGTGATAGCCCAGAAAAGGGAGAGGCAGTGTGCTGAGCTGACAGTCTTGTTGCTTTTTGTTGTTGTTTTTTTTTTAACAATGCAGCAAGGAGCACTGCGGGTAGTGGCACCATGGCTATGAAAGTTAAAGGCAGCATCCGTGTTGTGTGAAGGTCTTCCCTAGACATCCAGGACATGCTTCCTGGGTGGATAAATAATATATATTCTTGCAGTCTAAGGACAAACTGACAAGGAGAACAAGGAAAAGAGAAGAACTGTGATCGTTTTAGATAAACGCTGACTACTTCATTGCTGACTGCATATTCAGAAATGGAGCTTTACAAGACTGAGGGGAGAAGAGTCATAATTGGATCCTTGGTAATTCTGCAGCAGCGTGGCTCAGTCACAGCCTGATCTTTCATATATCTAAAGTGGAAAATTCCACTTCAGTCCAGTTCTGGTGCTAGATCTACTTTAAATAGCTCTTTTCTCCTTCGGTAGGCCTAATGGCTTTGTTACAGTCTCTTGTGAACTAGAGGTGCTTGGACTGAATAGGGTGATTGGAGATGGTTCCCCACTGGTTTCATGGCTCAGGAAATCACCTCAGGAGCAGACTTTCACCATCTGCACTGTGGGGCTAGGAACCATAAGGAGGAGTATTCTCAGAAGGTGAAGCCATGGTGAAATAACAAGGTCTCTATGATTTTTTTTATTTTTTTATTTTTTTTTTAAAGTGCCTACTTGAATATAGGCAGTACTTTCAGAGGACTTGGCTCCTATAAATTGCAGCACTCCTGCAACTATCAGGACCTTGCTTGGATCATGAGGACATTAGAAGTTTTAGTGCCTGCAACATCAAGCCATGTTCTAGCTATTCTGGTGTGGGCTCATTTACAGACAGCTGTTTATCCCATGAGGGATGGGAAATGAGCTTTTACATAGTGGGCACCTATCCATAAAGGCACCTGCAGCCAGCAGCAGTACTGCTCCAGCAGAACTTCACACTCAGAAGTACTTCTTCTGGAGCAGTGTCTCAAGGATCTCATTGTTCCCTGGGGCATGTTGGGCAGTTTCCTTCCCTGCCTGATATGGTGGTGCTTAGCTTGTTACGAAGTCCATCTGTCTTCCTCAACTTCCATGGTCCTTTTCCTTTTGCCATGGCAAACTCCTGATACAGGGTGCTGTTTCCAGAGGCTTTCCTTTCCAGGCTGTGGATCTGCCACATCTTTGTCTTTGGAGCTCTTCTTTGGGTGTCAGCTGTGGTAGCAAAGACATACAAAAGGTCTCTTGGACAAATCTTCAAAGACTGATTTAAGACTTTTTCCGTTAAGATACAGATGGTTGGGGCTAGAGCCTTGAGATCTTTCCTAAGAAATTTAGGAAGTTGTAATTGTTATGACTCATTTCATGTACAGAGATATATCTGGGATGACAAACTTAAATGAACTTGGACTTAGCATTCAACTGATTTACCAAAACTTCCAGTAATTCATGCGTTACTGACAGAACAACACAGATATTTCAGGTCATTATTGTTCCATACTTGCTTGGGATAACTAGGTACTTAAATATGCAAAGGATTGTTTTCTCACGCTGGGATTAAGTGCTGGGAATCACTAATTTCAATCACTCTTACACCTGTAATAATTCAGCTCACCCCAGCAGGTTGATTACGTTCACTGGAGAAGGCAGCTGTGGCAGGAAAGAATGACTGTTTGCTAAAACACTGCCGTTGAGGTGGTTCATTTGAGAAATGTCAGCAGTGAGTGAGATGGAAAGGATGTTTCTGAAAGCTTAAAAGCTAATGGGTGGGATAGGCTGCTTTCTGCAAGAGAAAGGAGAGAAATTGTGGTAATTGTTGCTGTTTTTATTCCAACTCACTGCTCTTTATTGGATTAACAAAGTTAAAATCCTCTCTAAACTAATGCCTAGGAACAAAACATTTGGAATAAAATAAATAATATTTATGTAATTAAATTCATTTGTCTTCAAATTCTCTGATCTCCTTTGCCATCACGGAGAGTCATGTTTTCAAATGTATATACTTAATTCTATACCCACTTCCAACATACACAGGCTTAAATTATCCCTGAAGCACTGGGACAACAGTTTTATGCTTTTATGAGACAAACTAAATGTGGAACTTGTATAGACCCGCTACGTAATATACATATAGGGAAAAAAAAACAGTTTAATCTGCAGTACTCATTACATGAGATACAGTGATTACATTAACTTGAGTAACTGTCGGCAACCAAATAAGCCTGTGTAGGAATGCCTGGGTCTGGACGTGCAGAAAGGAGGTCCATTCCCACAGTCCCAGAGTGGAACCGCTCTTGGACAAAGCACCTGTGTTTCAGTTCCTTCCCCACACTGTGAGTAACCTCCCTCAGTTTTATGAGAACAATGTTTATATATGTAAGCTTTCTGAGAAATGTAAAAGGAACTTCTCCACACCCAGTGTCTGCATATAAAGATCTTTTGTGCACAAAAGATGATGTGTGTTGTTCAAAAGGATTCAAAGTGCTCGAGGGATGGAGATCTGAGGAGGAAGCTATGGGGTCCTAATAGGCCATTGAAGGAAATTTGACATGGACCTGTAAGCAAAACAAATAAAGCCAAAACAAAAGTTCATTTGACAAATCTCAGTAGATTCCAGCACTTATGGAGGAGAAATTAGCCACTCAGGAAACGCTTCAGATGTAGCATTTTGTGAATGTGGTACCTGGTTTTGAGGGCATACCAGAATTAAATAAAGAGGTAGATTAGCTCACATAGCAGACGGAATGAAAAGAGTTTAATTTATTGAACTTTTACAGACTGCATCACGTTTTCATGTTTAAAAGTAAACTTGAAGTCCAGATTGGACCTCACTGTACTTCATGCCAGAAAGACTGATCGTAGTCTAAGAAGACCTACTTGATATGTTTTCATAACAGTATTTTGTTAGTGCTAATACACTGCCAAAATGCCAAATGGATGAATAATTGAAGCAATAGACAGGAAAGAGCTGAAGTTTGGCTGGGAAGTCCTTAGTGAGCAAAACACAGATTGTGCATCATTGTCAATGACCCATAAACATTTCTGGGATGAAATGTTTCTTGCTGTTAAGAAGTGAAGTTCTTAAATTTAAACAAAGTGGAACATTGGGAAAGAAAGGGCTTCACAACAAAAAGGCAGAAGGAGGAGGAGATGGGCAATAACATGACAGGCTGTTGGAATAGTTTATATTTTCTCTAGAGAAATGCCTCTTAATTCTCTGAAGGTCTGATCCCTTTTTAAATGGTACACCATTTTTAGTGTATCGTACGTGATACAGTGCATGTCTGATCTAGAAAATAGATTCACAGATCAGAAAATTTTGAAACAGGCCATTCAAAGCCCAAGACTGAGCAAAGATTTGTTCAAATTAGGCAGTGAGGAGTGGAGTGCTTTCTTCCTTGGGTTTAAGTACCTCAGTTGTGCTCATAAGCATTTCCTTGCTTTTGAAATTCATCACTGACTCCTCTCTGAGGATGCCAGAGTTGCTTTACTGAAGGAGAGCTTTTTGTCCTTCCAAAACAATTGCTGGAGAAAGGTGGTAAAAAAAGCACCATTACTCCTGGTTTTTATATAATATCCAGAGTATCTATCTGTGATACAAGAGGGGTGGGTAGGTTAAACTCTTGCTACTGTGTAGAGGAGCTGTAAACCATCTTCTCCTTGCTCTTTCAAAAGCTTGGATTCTAGTTATCGAACACCCCAAATTTTGAAAAGAGGGAGTGTACCAAAGAGCAGTCCAAAATCCAATGCTGTCCTTCTACATTTATCTGTCAGGATAAATAAATATTGGGTTGGCAATATAGTGTGTTGAAGGTAGGAGGGATGGCAGAATCTTGCCCTTAGTAGCAATCCAGTCTGTGTTTTTCCCCAGACGTGTAAATAAATGATTTTTGGAGGAATATAAATGAAAGCTGCTTATAAAACTAGAAGTTGCTTTCATTTTCTTAGTTTTAGTAAGGCATTTTAGTATGAAATATCAAGGGTTAAGAGTTGTATTAAATTATGATCCTGCAGAAAACCTCCTCCCAAAATTCAATTTCTGTCCTTCTTTTCCTAGCAGAAAGACCCCAGGCTCTGTGTGGCGGAGGAGTAACATTTATTAAGCTTCAGCAGCAGGAACTGATTCGCCTAGCAAAAATGTCACAGGGAGCCACACTTGCAATTGTATATATTGGGTAACAGTTCAGAGACAATCACTCAGTCCAAAGCAGGCAACTTCATCAATGTCAAAAAACACTCAGAAAATTAAATTGTTCAAAGTTGGGCTTGGTCATTCACTTTCTGGAGAGCTCAACTGAGTGGGAAATGCATGAGAACATAGCCCCTCCGGGCAGGAAAACACCATGCTCCTGCTTTGCCTGTGAAAGCCCCTGGAGGGCTGCGAGCCTCTGCTGGAACAATTTAATTACCTGGCCCAGAAACTTTGCCAGAGATCATAGGGAAGCTCCAGGCTAACTGCAAGTGGCCTCCTCTTGTCTGATCCTGGCACAGAGAGGCTACTGGGACCTTGTGAAATGCACTCATTTTTCCTGTCAAAAAGACGTTTCGGCTTTTAATCTCAGAAACTTCTCTGGGGCAGGGAAGAGGCTGATATGCACTAAAGAGGTGGCACATTTTGCTGAGGTCCAGTCTAGCTGTGATCTTCAGTGGACACGGTGCTGCCTCTCTGCAATCTGGTGACCTACTGTGCTTCTCAGCTTCCTTCTCCCCATTTGTGCTAGGGGATGACAAGTGTTAGGGGACAGGAGGAGAAGAGACATGAGGAGCTGCGTGCAGCAGGTGGGTCTGCAGCAGCCTGCAGCCGCCAGGTGTGGGCTCAGCATGGGGCTGTCTCACTTGCCAGCTTGCTGCACAGGGAATATGGTATGGAAATGCCACCTTGAAGGACACCTGGTGTCATGTGAAGTCAGTCAGCATTCACCGACTTCATTTAACCTCCTCCCTTTCTATGGGATGGAGAAGAGGGATAACGGATGTGCTATTGCAATATAAGGATATTTACACAAAATAAGAAGCATGTATGAATTATTGCAAGGGGATATTTATAGCAGTCATTGCAAGGAGTCGAGGCCTGCCAGCCCTCTGTGTGCCCACTCCGTCATGAAAACAGGGATGTTTACTTTCATTGTTGATTCACTCAGCCAAGGTGACTCTGTACTACTGTATGTAGAGTTCAGATAATTTCCATCTTCCAGCTCACAACACGCTGGGCCTATGGACTCCTTCTTGGAAGCTGTGGAAGTTTGACTATAGGTGTTACCATCTGCACATCTGGCATTCCTAGAGGTGACTTCTGCAGGGGCCATGAGGCAGAGCTGACTGCCCAGGCACGGAATCCCAGCTTCTCTCGTACCAAGCTGTGGCTGAAGAGGCACTCAAACCTGGCCTTTTGGACAGCTCTGTCAGAAGTCTTCTGGGGATCCAGCTTTGTTTCATCCATGTCCTATAAGAAGTATGCGTCAGAACAGGGATCTGCATCAAAGTCTTCTATCATCTATCTGTTTGTTTATCTTTAAAATCAAAATCTTGAAAGGAAACTTCTTTTGCATGGGAACTAATGTGGAAGGAGGGTAAAGGAAGTTGTTGATAAAGTTTAGGTCATTGGCTCAGAGGAAAAGAGAAAATGGAATTCATGCAATGGGTCACACTGTTCAAGCTTCAGGCTGTGACTGTTTAGAGGATTTTTCTCAGCAAACTGTTTACAAAAGGATGCCCATGCACTTAGATTTGTTTAGACAGAAGTAATTGGAGATCTTGCACGAAGGATGAAATATCCTAAATGAAGAAAAAATGTCAGGTCAGAATGTCAGCTGCTTAATGGATTAGCTTCATGGATTTGGTTCGCTCTGGAGTAGTGGCTCTGCATATTTTTTCCCTTATCTTTTCCTTTTTTTTTTTTTTTTTAAATTTTTGAACTCCACATTTGTCACCTACTCATTTGAATCTGATTTTTTCTGACCCTGTTTTGCCTCAATACCCCAAACCTTCTATAGAACATTTTCATATAAAACAAAACCAAAATCCACCAACATTAAAGCAGTATATGCAAGTTCACTTTTATTCCCATTGGGACAATGGAAGTAGAAGACGCTTTGCTGGATAAATTCACATTTTGACCTTTCTCTGCTATAAAACTGATAAATATAGCAAAATCATATTTCAGATCTTCAGGGAAGATAATTTTCTGTTTGAAATGCTGCTCTGAGGCATGTTCCTTCTGTTTTAGGAACTTTCTCTCCAGCTAGGAAAAGAAATAGCATTCTTCCAGTCCTAACTGGTTTGGACAAGCAAACTGTGAGGGTCAGCAGATGTTTAAAGTGGTTTCAAGATGTTAAAGTGATTACAAGAAAATGTCACCTCCATTTTTATCTTTGGGAAAGCTAGAGACAGACAGCCTGCCTTTTAACTTATCTGTCCATCGGAAAGAAAAAGGCATTTCTTCCAAAAAGAAAACTGCCAAGGAAAAAAACAGCATCAAAAGGCAGTGTTCTTCACCAGACAGTGACAGGATATGGGTCACTGCATCTCAGAGGGCAGGTGTCCCCAGAGGTGGTTGGCTGGTGGGATGGGACCTGCTTTGACTCATTCTGAACACAAAGGCAGCTTCCTGGACCCACTGAGACATCTCCACCTCAGTGGACAGTATGAGCATCCTGAGAAGCGTGGGCTTTTTGGCTATTCCTTATGAGCTTTTTGTGTTTTGGACGGGTCAACGTGTCCCACAGTTTTCCTATTTTCAAAAGGGAGTAAAATTTCTCCCTTTCTCCTAACTTTTGCCGTCTCCTTAGTTCTTTGGAGCCAGAAGTGTCTCTTGTTATGTGTACGCATAGTGCTCTACATAACTGGACCTCTCTCATGGTATGCCCCTCTGGGATGAAGCAGAGTCCATAGTTGATAGAAATTCACACACAGAGCCAAAAGAAGAAGAAAATTATCCTGCTGCAGTGAATGGAACTTCTATTCCAGTAGCCCAGTCAGAAAACTAGGACTGAGTACTGGTAGGTAATTTTCCTGTGCTTTTCTGTTCTTGCTGAGGATTCTAGGTAGAGTAAAAAGCATTTATTGTCCTAAGTAGCACATCTAGAACCCTCAGGAGAATGCATTTGAAATGCTATTTGCATGTACAGCTACATTTATAGGATTATATTTCTGAAAAGTCCTCCTATAATTTTTAAAATTATATGAAGGCTGAGTATAAGCTTTATCTTTGTCTGATTGTTTTTAAGAACTTGTCATTTAAAATAAGTGATCCTTAAAAAAACTATGTAAAATAAGTATTTCATCCCCAAATCTCTAAAACTTGATTGATTTGCTATGGTATAGTTTCATATAAATCCCACAAGGAAATACCTGCTATGAGCATCTCTTCCCTTCCATGTAATTACATGGCATCATGCTTAGCCTTGGGACATCCTGACCATTGGCAAGATTTCATGGGTAGTGCAAAGGTAATAATTATAGTTAACATAACATGGCTCCAGGACACCGTTGCTACGCTTTGGCCTGCTCAGCCAGGTAAACGCTTTAAAGTTCAACTCCTCTGAAAGTCTAAAGTGGGACTCATTAACTAGATCACAAGTGTTCTTCAAACCAGTTATTTATCCATAAACATTAGGATGGCAAGTGGCAAGGTGACTCCAGAAAAGCAAAACAAAAAACAAAGCACTGAAACAGGGCTGAGCAGGACCAAACAATGAGGGCAGCACATCTAGTACTGTTGCATGTAGATGCTGCTATTTACAGCAATATCCATCGCATAGTGGCTGAGTTTCAAGGAGAGGCTGGATGCTGTGGATAAAGGGTCATTATTATATTAATGCAGATAAACTGGCGCCCTTCAACCTGTCTGGAGAAGTGTTCTGTATTTGTCTAAATAATGGAGATAAGGTAATGAAATGCTCAGGGAGACTGGGAACCATCCTCAAGTTTCAGGCGGATGGAACAGTGCTGTACAGAAGCAGCCACAGTCAGTGCGTGTGGGGAAGGCAGCCAGGCAGAATACCGGCTCGGAGTGAAACCACTATTTCTCTGGCCACTTGGCAAAGGGAGGAAAAGGGATGCATCTTTGCTTTTGATAACACTGAAGTTCCTCAAATTCAGTGGGACTACATGACTATTTACCAGGTGAAGATCTCAGCACATTTCTATGAACAGAGCAGCTTTATAATAGCTGATGTATTTTGCCTGAAATAGTGTAGTTCTGCAAGAGGGACAGATTGACAGATTGCAGTATGCAATCAACTAGTGGGGCAAGACTGCATTATTTCTGCTCTCAAGTGATGCTTCTTTTCCCTTTTCAACTTCTCCCTTCAATGCATTTCAAGAGCTGCGACTTACTTTAAGGCTGGCCACACCCAGCGCATGGAGCTGCACGGCAGAGCTGGAGCGCAAGATCTGGGAGATGCTCGCTGTCCAGCTTTTCTGAGTCACTTATTCAAATGAAAAATAAAGGCATCTGCCGCAAATCACATTTAATCACTAGGAAATAAAATGCACATGCTAAATAAAGGAGACCGGAGCTGTTGCAGAAAGGAAGGTGAAGAAATTCATCTGGGAATTCTCTGAAAAATGATTATTGTTAACACTGAGCACTTACACAGCATTTTTTGGGTCAAGTTCATCTCTGAATCATCACAGCAAATGCAGAATGTAGGTTATTCTTTAGCATTCAAATGTCATGTCTAATTTATGTTTGGTCATTGCTATCATATGATATGTATGTAAATTGTCTTCTTTCCCCCTAATCCCCCTCCTGTAAATAAGAATCTCATCAGTGGCTCACCTCCTTGGTTTGTCTCCTGGCCTATTAAGCATGGGATAAAGCTTGCAAAGTATAAAATGTTTCTAAACTGTTTCCATTTCTGATGTAATTTCAAAATACATTCCCTTCCTGCAAAACGAATTTTCAGGCAAACCTTCTTTACTTTGGCTTCAACAAACATCCTCTTAGCTACTTCAAAACCCAGAACTCAGTGTGAAATGTAGCCTTGAAAACGAACCGATCAGCAGCCAGATCCTACGCTGTGCAAGTCCATGGGAGTCCAGCCACTGAAATTAGTGCAAGCAGTGCATTGCTCTATAAAGAGCATTAACCATGTGAGACCACTTTCCCTCTTCAGTTCTTTAGGTCTGTCAGCATCAGCAGATTGTTAATTGCTGGCAGCCAGCATCATGCCCCTGGGCTTTGTTCTTTCCATGATGTGTCAGGGAGTTGCAATACCCCTCTCCAATCAAGGCTTTGCAGCCCCACGTAATGATGCTTATTGTCCACACATTATTTACAGATTGTTATCTTAAATCAGCTACAACTGGAAATTAATAGAGATCCAAGCAAGGTTTTAAAGTACAATAGTTTTCCAGGCAAACTTTAGAGATATTGACACTTAATCTGACTGAGATAAGTTGGTCTGAAGCAGATCTTGACCGGTTGTTTGTGTAGAGAGAAGAGTGGTGACCACCTCTGAAAAACAATTCTGAAGCAGTTATTTTTTTAAAAATTCTGTGTATGCTACAAATAACATCACCAAGATGGAGTAAACAGGGCTACTGAGCTTCAAAAGTTTACCCGGTAGCTGGTATATTTTAGATTCTTTTTTGAAATTATTTTTATTTTTTCTTACCTCTGCTGATCAAATGCAAGTCTAGACAGAAAATTAAAGACTGGTTGTTTTCAGGCTTTCCCAAACTGGTGAAATGTCATGTTCTTTTCAGCTGCTTGGTTCCCTCAGAGGAAGGGCACGTCTTTGCCATGCGTGCTGAATGCAGGGGATGTTGACAGACTTCAGCCATCAAAAGGGATGAGCTGGCTTTCGGAGCACCTCCAGTTGCTCTTGGTGGTGTGTGACCTCTCAGCCCAGATGGATGATGCAATGCCATGCCTTAGGGGAGAGTTGATTCAAAGGGCATTCACTTCCTCAACTTATACATCTGAGTAGTTTTCCCTGAAATGAGAAAATGCTCAAAAACAGATAGAAAAGTGGATTTGAAAGAAGTGTCCTATGGCCACTGCAGTTTTCCTAAACTCTCCCAAAAAAGATCTGTTGGGGTTCTTCTTGTTTTAATATGTTTGTAACTTGTATTCCCACATTCACTTCAATACTGGAGAGATGGCCTTGCCAGAAAGTTGGGCTGCAGCTCCAGGCTCTTTTCTTATGTGCTCTCCCTTTGATATTCCCATTTTGGAGAAGCTGAGTTGCTAGCAGCTATGACCCTGCAGCCATTGTCAATGCATACACTGTGTATGCTGGTGCTAGATGGGAGGGAGGAGGATGTGCCAGTGCTTTTCCAGTTGTTCCATTCAGGGGATGCTTTACCAAATTGCTCAAGTGACCTCAAAGGCATCGTCTACCCAACAACTATTAATTTTCAGAATAACATTTGTTTTCCTACTCAGGATGATTTAAATTGCACGCATGTGTGCACATACACATGCATGCACAAACAAGACATTTTTCTTCAAATTTTCTGAAGTCTTGTTCAGTATTAATTTATCCACTATATTTCTGAGAACGAGATGGGATTTTCTGTAGACGTTTGTACAAATATATCCAGTTTTGAATGGACTATTCCTACACTGATGATGGATTATTATACTTAATTTTGCATTTTTCCCACTAGGATGGGAATGCCTGGCAGCCTCAGATTGCATGATAACCCCCTGCTGAGATGTTGTCATGCAGCAGCATCTGCCCTCTTGTTAAATTCAGACCCTGGGAGCCACATCCTGCATTGCAGCAGTCATCTGTGTATCCCCAAGCAGCCTGGGGGCTGTTCAGACCTCCTGCTTGGGTACTCATTTCAGGGTTGCCATCTGGAGGTGCCGTCTTTCTCTGTTGATGACAAGTTTCTAGATAACTTAGATATTTTAAACACCTAATTTGTAGCTTGATTAAAGTTACATGAGAGAAATCCTCCCTCAGCAGGTATTCAGTGGCTCTGTAACTAGGGCTTCATAAATCACACCTGTTGAGAATAAACCACTTCTCTCAGGTTACAAATAAAACTGCAACGTTATTGACATATCTCATGATCATGACAGCAAAAGTTGAGCCTATTTGGATTATGAGGTGCTGGGCAGAGGCTGTCCCTCACTGTGTTTATACAGCAGCCTGCACAGCACAAATACAAAATGGGATTTCATCACAAGATTCATTTTCGTAAGTTAAAACTCTTCTATGGAGGAATGCTGGATTTAGAACAGCCCTCAAACTTATAATGGATAAGTTCCAGAGCATTTTAGAGGAAACTTTTTTTTTTTTGCTACTAATTAGGAAATTTTAATTCTAGAAAGTGCTTGGATCTATCTTCTGTAGTGCCTTAACAACACAATTCCTACATGATGTTGCAATTAATAAAACAAACTTTTGGTACTTCTCCCGATACCTGTTCCCACAGAGTAGTTCTACTGCTTTTAGGAGAGCCTTTGAAGCTGGCAAAGGACCTTGTGGACGCCTCAGTCTCATGCCTTAGCTAGGGAGTTTCTTACCAAATTTGCATTTTTTTTCCTGGACAAAATCCCTTAACACATCTAGAGGTCAGGAAGATCATAATCTGAAAGTTATGAGTTGTTCAGATGCAGCCAAAACCGCAGTTTGGAGACACATTCATATTGCATATGATGAGCCATGAGAAGAAAACAATATAGCTGCTAAGCCTTTAATTTCTCCAGTCAGGTAAATTCCTCTACCCCTGTAAAGCCTCATTAACTTCAGATGTGCACCATTAGTACTTAAAAAGTAACAAAAAAGGATAAGCCTGGAGATATCTCTCACTCCATTCTGTCACTGTCATTTTTCAAATGAGAACTGCATTACAATAATTCTGCCACAGCGATTAGGGCAGGGAGAAGTATTTGCTTCAAAAGATGCACTGAGACAGTTTACACTGTGTTATGGAAAGCTGCAAATAGTTGTCACCCATTTCTAGACAGGAATTATGTGTACAGGTATACTCATGCATATGTACACACTGCTCTCGCTCACCCTGCTGCTGCTCCTTTCCAAACTCCTGATCTATCTGAACTCTCTCTGGCTGGCCTTTATCTAAGCCTGGGGCAAGCCCAGCCAGGTCCACCCCTTCTGGTCACAGGTGTAAGCAGTCTGCCTGCGCTCTCCAGGCCAATCACACCCCTTCACTCGCTGCTCAATCATCAGTTCAAGCCATGACCTAACAGTTCCCCCACAGCATACCTCTGTTTTGCTTTGTAAGCTGTGTTTGATTGCTGCTGGCGTTTTATTACGTTGGCACCAAGGACGGTTTAAAAGATATGTTCATCATCTTGGCTCTTGTCTGGATGCACAGGAAGAGCATATCCAAGCAGGGAGAACACAGCAGTAATAAATTTTATGGTATTGGTGGCTAGTTCTGTGAATATATATGTTAACAGGACTTTAGGTAGAAATGGCATTAATTGATCGCTTTAGACAGAGAAGAGAGATTGAGAAGAACAAATTCAGCCTCTGCTTTGGTAATGAGATAAATATGTAATATTCTGGGTTCCCAGGTAGGAATGGGCAAGTTGAAGTTGGAATAGTCAACCTTTCTGCTAGATCTGAGTCTATGATACACTTTAATGCCCAAAAGGAATGTTTTGCCATTTCAGACTATCCTCTTTCTTCCCCATTCCCTTTCTAACCGCTGCAAGTATTTTGTAAGTAAAACTCATCAATACTTTTGAAATGAATTTTCAAATGAGTTTGATCTCTCAAGACTACAGTTATTAAAACGAATGATTTAAATTGATTTTTTTTTCTACTTTTTTCTACCCTTGATTTTATTCCAAGGTATTCACTCGATTCATTCTTGACTGAAACTTGAACAGGAGTATCACAGTCGGGGCAACCTCACTGCAGACAGACTTCTCAGAGGATTTACCTGTCCAGCTCAAATGCCCTATAGAGAATGGAAACCAGGCGTTTCCAAAGGCTTGTAACTGGCAATAAAAGCATCAATATATTTGTCAAATTTAATCCCTTCTCCAAAGATCAGAAGAGTAGAAGAGTTACAGATTCTCAAT
>WBMW01001268.1:102070-161391 GCA_013396635.1 Penelope pileata | reverse complement strand
TCTCAATAAAGCTGTTAGAAATTGTTAGGTTTTTTTTTTTTTTTTTTTTTTTTGCTTTAATATGTTTTCCTCAAATGTCATTCTTGGAAGTAAGGGAATTGTCCTTCTGCAGCTCCTAGAAAAATAAAAAAAGTAAAATGTCAGCTTACAGCAGATTTTCAACATGGACAATTTCAGCACAATCTGTTCACACTCAAATAGGTTAAAAGCACACTGGACACTGGGTCTTCAAATACAAAGACTCAAGGAAAATCACTACTAAACCTGGCATCCATATGTGTGCCATACATACTTTCTGGGTTTTGAGAAGCCCAACTTGTTCCTTCACAATCATAGAAGCATAGAATATCCTTAGTTGGAAGTGACTCACGAGGACCATTGAGTCCAACTCTTGGATCCATGCAGCACCACTCAAAAGCCAAACCCATGTCCAAGGGTGTTGTCCAGATGCTTCTTGAACTCTGGCAGCTTGGGACCATGGCAACTGCCCTGGGGGGAGCCTGTTCCAGGGCCCAACAACCCTCTGGTGAAGAACCTTTTCCTAATCCCCAACCTGACCCTCCTCTGACACACCTCCATGCTATTCCATTGGGTCCTGTCGCTGTCACCAGAGAGCAGAGATCAGCGCTGCCCCTCTGCTCCCCTCCTGAGAAAGCTGTAGGCCACCATGAGGTCTCCCCTCAGCCTCCTCTTTTTGGGGCTGAACAAACCCAAGAGACCTCAGTTGCTACTCATACTTGCCCTCCTGACCCTTCACCATCTTTGTAGCCCTACTTTCGATGCTCTAATAGTTTTATGTCCATCTTATATTGCGGTGCCCAAGTCTGCCCACAGTGAGGTGAGGTGAGGCTGCACCAGGCAGAACAGAGTGGGACAATCCCTTCCCTTTTCTGATTGGCAAGTCTGGGCCTGATGTACTGTTGGCCCTTTTGGCTGCCAGGGCACACTGCTGGCTCATATTCAACTTGCCTTGAGCCAGAATCCCCGCATCCCTTCCCATGGAGCTGCTCTCCAGCCTCTTGTCCCCCAGTCTGTACTTATACCCAGGGCTGACCCATCCCACATGCAGAATCTGGCATTGGCTCTTGCTCATGTGGCTGATGATTGCCCAGCCCTCCAATTTGTCAAGATCCCTCTGCAAGGCATCTCTACCCTCAAAGGAGTAAATATATATATTTATAGTTATATTACTCCATATATATACTAAGCTTACTTAGTATACTTTAAATATACAGTGCTTAAAATGAAGAGGGGAAGAGGTGTGATACATTTGTGAAAAGTTGCACAGGACTGTTTTCTTCTCTGGAGATGCTCTGAGGAGCCATTGAAGGGACACGAAAAGCATGTAGCTGCCAGAGATGATTTTTTTGATGAGTCATGATGTTATCTTAGCCTGCCTCTAAATGTTGTTAATGAAAAGAGTGACTTTGGGCAGCTCAGATCTGTGTCCATCAAAATACTCTTGCCTGCCAGGCAGCCATCTATAGGTTAGTGTGACCTGTTGCATGCACAGCAGCTTGTTGTGGAGAAGATAAATAACTGTCCTCTGAACTCAGAAGTGACAAGGAACAGCACATTTAAAGCAATCAAGGCTCTGAAACATCCTTGTTTTAAAGTCCCTCTGAAATTCTTGCACTATTATAAATATACATGGTGTTTTAACATCAGTAAACTGTTACCCAAGCAGGTAACATCACTGTTTCACGGACATGAATCCGTGTGCCCTGGTCTCAGCCATGGCTTCCCCCAGCAGGGACTTGGCTGCTTGTGCTCAGTGAGCAGAGCAAGGCAGGGTGACAGGTGCTGAGTTTAGCCCCTGCCCCCGGGCAGGCTTCATTTGTGATGCTTAGGAAGTCACTGTGCAATACCTGCTGGGCAGAAATGGGCATAGGGACAGTGCTTCCTGCTCTCTGATTTCTCCCTCCCAAATGGGCCACAAGCTTGTCCAGACAGGACTTTTTCTGCAGTGTGGGTACAGTGTTGGGACGTTGGCATTGGCTGATGCCTCCAGTGTTGCTAAACACTGGCAGGAGGGCTTGGGCTGCAATAAGCAGCTGTAGGTCCCTTCCATTTTTCTCCTAAATGCCTGCCATTAAGCCACCGCTGGAGAGGAGCAGCAGATGGGTAATCAGGTGCGCTCAGATTTTAATCTCTGTCTAGGAGGAACACACAGGCCTTGAAATATTCTGTTAAGCAAATGACTGCTAATGAGGTGTGAAGCCCCTGATCAGGATATGTGCCTCATTCTGCCATTTGTAGTTCTCTTATCCCCCATAGCCCCCCTTGCACTCCTCCTTTTTTTTTTTTTTTTAATTTTCTGGTAGGCATCAATTAGGTGAGGGCTTTTCATTTGAAACGTTGAGATTTGTACTTGGCCTGCTAAGGCTGTCAGGTCTAGTTTGCTGTTGAACAGTTCATGCTTTGGTGCTGGACAATGCATGAATGTTTAAATTGCTTGAAATGTCTAATTGAATTATCCTCAAATTACAAATCAAAATAGGAAAGGCTGTCTCTGGCTCACAGGCTCGCTCACTTGGATGTGTCTGCCATACCGCTGCTTTTCTTTATATTTTCTTTTCTGCTTCCTACTATGACTGTGTTAAATGAAACCTTAAATACTGAAAGCATTTCTGTGTGCATGTGCAGGGGGAAGTGATGCTGAACTTAGAGGGAAATTTATTCATGTTCTGTCTCAAAGTTCTTTCTGCACTGCACAAAACCCAGTTCATGAAATTTATATCAATGCATAGGAAAGCAAAACAGCCAGCTGCTATTTACAAAGAAACTTCCTTTCTCTTTCAGCCACTGTGATATATAATAGAAAGTACTTTCAGAAAGATAAATATAAATACTACTGTTTTTTATGGGTGCTCACAGATTAAGGAAATCAATAAGCCAGAAAGAAGATTTGATGTATCTAGCCAGCACTCATCATAAAATCAGCTTGTTATAGCTTTGCCATCAATATAGTGAGGTAGAAACTAAAGCCCATAGGATTTTCTTTTGTAAGTTGCTTTGGGAGGCAGAGCTGGGTCCCCAAGGACCACATTCACCCTCTCCAACCCCCTCACCAGCAGCACAGGAGGCTGATCAGAAACTCGGATTAGTGCAATAATAAGCCTTTCATGGGTATAATATACTTTTGTCATTTTATAATATACGATAAGGGAGGGTTTGACCACTCACCTGCAATCTCAGTTGTGTGCTGCTATACCTTAACTTGTTCAGTGACTGTAGTGGCAGGACTGTGCTTGTTTTACTAGCGCTGTCATGACCAGCTGGTTTCTAACTGTGGAAATGAACTTATGATTCTATTCTGGAGCACCTCTCCTAGAAGAAAGGCTGAGGGAGCTGGGCTTGTTCTGGCTGGAGAAGAGAAGGCTCTAGGAAGACCTCATTGTGGCCTTCCAATACTTAAAGGGAGCTTATAAGCAGTAGGGGGACTGACATTTTACATGGTCTAATAGTGATAGGACAAGGGGGAATGGCTTTAAACTAAAAGAATGGAAATTTAGATTAGATGCTGGGAAGAAACTTTTCACTGAAAGGGTGGGGAGGCACTGGCACAGCTGCCCAGAGAAGCTGTGGATGCTCCATCCCTGGAGGCGTTCAACGCCAGGTTGGATGGGGCCCTGGGCAGCCTCATCTGGTGGGTGGCAGCCCTGCCCATGGCAAGGGAGTTGGGACTGGATGATCTTTAAGGTCCCTTCCAACTTAAGCCATTCTATGACTCTATGATTCTATGATTCTGTGACTAAGGTGTGCTGGTGCTGCATCCTGTGCCCAGGAGCTGCATTATCCCTCCCTCTCCCTAGAAATTCCCCCTTTAGGGGCTGGATGCTTTACCCAGGCATTGCTGCCTTCCTGTGTGTCCAGGTAAGGAGCTCTTACTGGGGCTTACAGAGTGTATGGATGCTCTTGGCAGGATAGACGGGGGCAGGAGAATGCTGTGACAACTCCACTCAGATGCTCAAAGGAATCAGGAGAATTGCTAATCCCCATGGTTATGCCAAATAGTGCCATGGTTGCACCATGGTTGCAGGAGGAACACCGCAAGTCTTTAAATGTGGCAGTAAGTGCTTTTGTTTTCATTCTGATCAAAAACAAAACAAGTTCAGAACTTACCAGGAATCTTCATAGTAATATTCTCAGTATTTTTTTCCTGAATGCTAACAAAATTAATTAGATTCAGGTCACTTTCAAGGGCAACTTCTCTGTTAGACTGCAATTAGATAATTGCTTCTGTGCTATAAAACTGATTGAGGAGATAACAGCTATGAAAGGATTGTGAGGCTTAGATATAATCTCTATTAAATGGAAGATCAACTCTGGGGGAGTATTCTTGATATAAAAGAAATATCTATTATTATTAAGAATGTTGACATATTAATAACTTCAGACCAACGCGGCAGTTTTTTTTAAACATCTGATTGTTTTGGGGGGCAAAGATTACACCTTAGTTTATCAAGCATGCCCAAATCAGAGACTCTTTCAGAAATGGAGAAAGTTGTTATTTGTAATTAATTGTACTGGACATCTTTGAAAATGATGTAGACCGTGGCAATGCATGTGACCAGATGAAACCAATACACTTCATAATGATTGTATATTGCCAAAATCACATAATACACCACATCTCCCTCATTATACATCTCTTGCTCCCTCTCCAAATAGTATTAAAACCCAGCAATTTAACTACTCTCTTGGTATGATAATGCTGGTTCCCAGTGACAGGGCAGTGGAGGAAGAACACACCAGGCACCACCAGGCTTCTCAGCATGGCTAGTTACTTACTGTCTCCTATTATTTTATAGTATTTTCAGCCTATGGTCAAAACATACCCTCGTGGTTTTTTTTGGTTTGGAGCTCTTTTGCTCTGTTCCAGTCTAATTAGGTTTGCACCAAATACTCCTGAAGTTTATCAGAGCATCAGTACTTTGGTCATTTTTTAACATGCTTATGCTTTGGTTTGTGTGGCCATTGCACCAGGACTAAAGCAATTCTAGATTGATGTTTTGTTGTTACTAAGACCTGAGGATCCTCACCTGAATTTCACCAGGACTATGCCCCACCATTGTCTGCTGAATGGTTTCCAAGTAATCTCTCTCCATTACGGAAGTCTCCTCTTCACAGTGACGTGCATCTTCGTCAGCTACAGGCTGGAAGTATGGATGTTGAACTGGCAGCTTTGATATCTGAAGGAGGAGCAAATGTTTTCCAGAGGCATTTTCTTTCTCTGTGATCACACGGAAATTCTAATGCGGGAGCTTTCTTATACAAAACACAGCTGATAGATTAAGTCTGCTGGATGTAATAGTACATGGCATAATGGTTATTGCTGTAGTTCATTAAACTGCCACATGCTTATTTTGTATTTGTGTTGGTTTGGGATTTGTTCAATTCAAGAAATCCTGTAAATGAGGATACAAAATTATTTACAGAGGACCAATGAAATCTATTGAGCTCTAGGAATTAGGCGGACAAATATTTGTACTATGAGGGAATCTCATCTTGGGCATTACAGGTAACCAAGATGCCTCTACACTTGGAATAAAAATCTCCCCATGCAGGCCTGTATACAGCTGACCTCCTTCAGGAACCTGAAGTTGCCTGGGGAGCCACTTCAGGCCCCATTGTTGGTTGAAGAAGCAAGAACCCCAGTGAGGGACAGCCCCAGCTGGCAACAGCCATCTGGCTTCAGAGGCCCTCCATCAGGCTTTCTTCCCTGTCTGTTAAAGGCATACAGTTATGCGGGGTGAATCCTTGACAAAGGATCCACGTTTACCTCCAAGAGGTCACTGTAGATCTTTCAAAGCACAACTCAATGATTTACTTTTGTTCTTGTGTGGGAAAGGGAGGGTGAGGCCTATGTGGGAAGTTAGAATTATTGGTGCACATTGTTTCTTGCGCCAAAAAAACCAACGTATTATGTGAAAGGCAGACATCACTCTTAAGAGAGAGCCAAGGAAACTTCCAGCACCTCGGGGTCAGGGGAAGCATACCTGTAGGCTGGGACACACACAGCTGGGCACGGCAGCCAGCGTGAGAGCGCAGGGCAGAGAAAGGGTGAGGGCAAGAAACGGACAGGGGCCAAAATCTTGTAGCAGTGTACAGGTCTGAGACTGAAATGGCAGGACTGGACAAGACACACCAGAACCCAGACAGACATCAGTGTGAGCAGCAGCCACAACCTGTGCTGAAACCAGCGCAGAAAGCACTTTTAAGCAAGCAGGGTTAATTCAGGCAGTAGAAGCCTCTGAAGAGGCACCGCAGTCATTCCTCCCTGCAGCATTTCTCTTCATCATGTCTCAGCCCTCAGCTACACCACTCACAGGACACAGGAAACTTTGTACAAGTACATTTTTATTTAAAATAAAAATTAATTATGGTGCCTTTTTAAAATAGGGTACTGCACAATCTGTATTTGCAACACAGTTTTTGGTACGGAACATACTTGTTGAGCAATATCCTTAAATACTAAATATACATTAATGGCTTGTTTGAGAAACATGACAACATTAATTCTGATATTTTTTCTCTTTAGTCATTTAACCACTGATATAGATTTCCTATAAACAATATTTGTTTTCATCTGTACATGTGGTACACAGTTAAGAAGGCAGATCTTAGAATATTTACATTCATGCATTGATTTAAACACACTATTTTGCAGTTTAAAATAATATATTTTTATTTGTACAGATGTAGGGAGCATTGTAAAATACATATCTACCACAGGCCTGATTCTCCACTGCTTGGCAGCATCTGTGGCCATTACCTGGCTGGAGCAGCAGGGCCACACTCGCTTCACATGATGTGCATGACCATATGGCATGCAAGACTGGATAATTAGGTCTCTGTCTAGATATATATCAACATATTTATATCTTAGATTTGGTAGAACTCTCCTCTTTCCTTCCACGTCTGTTTTTGCAGCATCTATGCAAGGTGGAGATGCTTTCCTAGCCAAAACCCTGCAGTGGGTCTGAGCCAGAGAGGGCTGCAGGACTGAGGCTTCCTGCACACACGGACACCTCAGTTGCACCTTCCTGCTGAGGACTGAAGAAACTCAACGCTCTGTAGCTCAGGCCCTTAAAGTGCAGTCTATGCTTGTGTTGATACTTAAGGAGAAATTTTGTGTTAATGCTCACCCTCAGACTGAACGAAGCGTTTTTCTGTTTTGCAAGGCTGTCTGGCGGTGGTCGGAAGGGTTGGAGCAGAGCACTATACTTCTGCCTAGAAACAGGCCACCTTTGCATCTGCTGAGGAACTGACTATTCTGTGAATGGAGCTATGCAGGACCTTTCTGCATCTAAAAACAAACTTGCAATGCCTGTAAAGCTGTATCTTGAACTGTCAGTTCCCTAGATCGAGGGTCACTGCTGAGAGGGGCCCTTATCCATCAAGACCATTCCTTTCCCTTTGTATTTAATTATAGCACAATAAGGAAGTACAGAAAGCTGTTTCAGAAAAACTTTCCAAGTAGTCTGTACAATGTTAGACAAACCCTTAAGCCACATCAGAAAACTTCAAAAAACATTCCCCAAAGACACCACCTTTCTGGCCTCTCTTTTCTGAAGACTTAAATCTGCTTCCAGCATGCTTTTCCAAGTGACTTTCTGAAGATCACCTTAAATTTTTGGCACAGTGTTGTCAACTGCACCTAGATGCCCAGGATTCTACAGGCAAAACCGCCCCATACGGAATTTCCCATCTTTCCCAGCCACACAGCTGTGTAAGTGCTGAGAGCAAGGACTGGGAAAGCAGTGAGGAGCAGCTCCCAGCTGCTCTTCTGTGGCCAATGGACTAACCAAACACACTGGGGAATGTTTGTTTATGAAATCTTTGAGCAGTACGAATATTACATGATGATGTGCTCAAATACATTTAATATCAGTATCTTGGATACTTTGACATCGTAACTCTGCCTGTGCAAGTAAGATATATACACACCTCTCAAAATACTGCCACAGAGCTGTTAAGTATTTTTATCTTGATTATATAGATGGGTAAATTGAGGCATAGAGAGGCAAAATTACTTGCTAGTAAACAGCAGATGAACACCAGAGTTGAAAATATATGCCAGTCCCCATATGTGGCTCCCTGAAATGTGCTGCCTCCCTGCTCCACACCAGGTTTGAACATCTGTGTTCCACTGAGAAGACCTCCGGGGCCTGTGGGAGGTTTGCTCTTGGGTTGTGTCATGCATCAGGGTTTTCTCTCAGTGAGGACACTTTACCATTGACATAACTGAAAATAAGACAGTATCCATTGACCATCTCTTTAGACTTTTTTTTTTTAGACATTGACCATCTTCTTTTAGACTTTTCTTGCAAAAACAGACACATTTCAATGAACATAACGAGCTACAAATCCCTTTTGTGATTTTGGCTTTACAGAACATGCCTTTAAAGCTTTATTAGGAAATAAATAAAATCAACAACCTTTAGGAGAAAGTGCTAATCCTGAGCCTGTATCATGCTAAACTCATCTGCATTCACACTTATACTCTCAGCTAAACATGCAATCAGTCTCAGACTATGTCACATTTAGGCAGAAACAACTGGAGTAAAAAAAGGCAAACATAGGTAACTACACCAAAATAAATGTTATAGCTTAAAAAATATTCTAGAAATATACTTGCAATAATTTTATTATAGTATTTAGGGGTTAAGTGCTTTAGGCAATCAACATTTGGGATACTAGACTCAAAATGTAAGTTCTGCCATTTTAATCTCACTTTGGATCTAAGAGCATATCACTGTATCTTGTGCAAGCATACAATAAAATACGGAAGGGAATGATCATACTCCTGGGCAAAGGGTTACTTATTCCCTTTCACTTTTCTAATTGCATTCACTTCTCAAGAAAGTCTAGCTTTTAAAAAATAATTTCATGTAGCTAAACTCCAACATAGCGATGACAGGCTAAAAAGCTAAATGAATAACTCCATAAATTCCTCAACAGCGGTATATAGCAGCATTTCATTTTACCATTGAAAATATACTTATATTAACATATATGCTACCATTCAACAGGTAATAGAAAACTAGAGATGAGCCTGAGCTGAAAATGTTGATCTGAACACCCTGGAGGTTTTTAAGGGAAGGCCTGCAGAACATTGTCTTCCTCTGGGCCAAACTCTACATTGTGGAGATAGACTAAATGCAGACAGGAACGTGTTCAAAATCAAGATCTGATTTCTGCAGTTCAGGCACATACTCACGTAGAACTGAAAGCATTGCTGTGTTGTGTTAACGAAAGACATGACGGTCAGGGAACAGCCACACCCCAGAGCGAGACTAGGCTGGTGCCTGGGAGTTAGTCACAGATATGGAAACCAAATGGTATCAGTGCTTAATGTCCAGACAAGAAGCAGGTTGGACATTTCTCTTTCACCGTGTTGCTACTTCCAGCACAGAGGTAAATGAAGACCTACGTGTGGTGATGTGACACAAAGGGAAGTTTTCAGGAGGTGGGGAAAGCCAGCAGCTTGGCCAGTCCAATCGCCTTTATCCTAAGGGTTGCTTACCGAGTCTAACCTGAGATCCTACATGAAATGAATTTGGGTGTATTCAGCTTTACCTTAAATAGTCCACAATCCATGTCATGGAAAGTACAACACTATGCTAATTACGCTGAATTTGGCACGATTGGCAATCTCTGCCAGGAGAGGCAGAGACTGAGTTAATGTGAGCACAACCATCTTACCAGGCCCTCAGAAAGGGTCCTCCAAGCCAGATCTACAACTGATCAGTGGATCAGTTCAGGAGATTCAACGCTTTCAGGAAGCAACACTCATCAGTGAATGAAGAGGACGTCAAAGAGCTGATTATCCTTCCAACAGAATGCCACCCAAATATTCACTCCAAGATGTAAACAAAATCTTTCCTATAGGGGTTTCCCTGGCAAATCAACATGAAGCAAACACAGGGAAATGTGTAGACTTTCATAAAGAATAATCTTTTTAAAGATAAAAAATGAAATGTGATGCAAAAAAGGAGGTGGATTACAAAGTAATAATGTTCAAAGCACCTCTTAGTAATCTTTCTTTCATTAGCAATGCTAATTGCTAAAATTGCATGTTTCTTCTGTTACCTGAAAAGTCTTCAGCCTTGGAAATTGCATAGTCACCAGACCACAGACGAATTTCCTGGGATAAGTTACAATTTCATGTGATTTTTGGTTCCTTAATGGCTTAACAGAACTTTTTCCCCTTTTTTGTAATGAAATAATGATAAGAATGAATGAAGTACAAGCGTACAAAGCTAGGTCCTAGGTGAAAACACTGCTCAGGCTGGAGAACCATGAAAGTGGCAGCTCCCACCCTTGACCCTCAGACCGATTTATAATAAGCTGCTGCCATTTCAGTAGATCTGAAGACCTTCTCCTTGAAAGACCCTATTTGCCCTCTTTGTGGACACTCAATTCAGACTAAAAATGGGGGAATAAGAAGCAGGAGGCATCATGATGTTGCTTTCATGAGATGCAGCATGCAATGCTTATGCCTTTGTGATGCCTTTTCTCTTGGCAGCCCGGATGGGTGAGTTTATCCTCCCATGGAGAAGCATCAAGCCTGAAGAGCAACCAGCTTTTCTCTTCTGAATCACTGATGCGTGCACTATTTCTGAAATGAAGTCCTTGGCCACGGAACTCCTTTTGTTGCCTTATTTCACCCACCTTGCATACTCCATGCATGTGCTTTAAAAGTTTACCACCTCCTGAGCCTCAGCAGGGTTTCAGGGATTATACGACCGCATTGTTATCAACTGTTTTGTTGTTTTGGGAGGAGGTCATTGCATATTCAGCCCGACTGGTTCCGTTCTCTTCTTTTCTCATGGGTTTCCTTGTGTGATCCCAGGTTTGGTGATGTATAGGTAGGGTGAAAGAAGAAGAAAGAACAGAGATAAACATCTTATTTGTCAATATAGAAAAGCAAGGACATTTAAGGTGTATTATAACACTGAATTTTTCCTTTCTATTTTTCCTTTCTGAACACAGGATAAAACAACAGTTAAATTTTGTCAAGCCTGATGATTCACCTGGAAGGTGAGGGGTTGTTGGTCTCCCCATGGCAGAACTCCCAGCTCTCCACTACCTTCATCCCTGGAATGGAGGCACAGGCTGAGGCTCTGCATTGGGCCAGTCCTGGGCCTTTCTCCTCAAAGTACTACAACATTCAAACTGTGCTGATGGCTAGTTGTGTCCACTGAGGACCCAACCCATTCACCAGTTCAGGTGCTCACCAGTCTTCATAAAACCTCCATGTTCAGGAGAAGACTTGTAGGTTTAGATATGTACATCTGCAGTGACTACTCTAGACTCCCTTCATAGTCAGTGAACAGAAAGAGGTACTTTAAAAACAGAATTGAGATAAGCTGAACACCCAAAATTAGTCAGATGCTTTGTGCCCAAGGCATTCCTGTTTCTCTGTATTGCTGTGAAGGAAGCCTAGTTTACCAGCTCAGACAGAGAAGTCCATGTAGGTGTTGAAGCCAGTGGCCATCAGCACCATTTGGTAACACAGTCCAGGTCCAACAATGCTAAATGTTAGGCAATTCAGAAAATGCACAAGTGCAGAAAACTAACAAGAATCTGTGAATCACTGAGGAAAAGCATCTTCTCTGGGATTTTGAAGTGACTCTAAAGGGGAAGACCTGAGCAAAAGTCCTGTAACAGACCATGCTACCTCAAATAAATGTTTCCCCACAATTTCTCTCCTCAAAAGTGGCGTGACTCTTATTTAAAGCTCAAGCTTTACACACAGTAGGAGGCAAAAGCTTTGTGCATTCCACACAGATATCTCACACACTAGTGTCTTGAGTTTAAGGCACTTGTAAGGGCAAAAAGAGCCTTACATAAACACATAAAATACAATATTTTCTGCTATTGTTCTTGACACCATTTAACAAAGCAAACAACAATAAAAATAGTTAATGACATTTAATTTCAGCAGATAAAAGCATTAGTGAAAGGTTTATGGAAAATGATTAGAGGAAAATAAGTTTGTTTCTCTTGAAGAAAAGATTCTAACTGTGATGTCTTACAGTCAACTGTAGCTGGTAAGGATTAAGGCTTGTTAATAACAGCTGTTGGTCCAGTTGTCAGAGAGTGAAAATGTAAGGGAAGAGGAACCTAAGAACTTTGTTGAACCCCTTCTCAGCTGTTAACATGCTGTGCCTGCCTGGATCTCACATAAGCTCCTGTGGCTCTGTCTTTCACGCCATTGTGAAGCACCCCCCCACCACAGTACATTGCGCAGGAGAAATGGAGAATCTGATGGCAGCACTATCCTCATTTTCTCCTGGGCAGGAAAAATGCTGTGGCTGTCTTTAAACTTCTCTTTTGTTTTCAAGATTCCTTTTATTCTCCTGTTCTGAACCTTACAATCGGCTTTAGGAATGATTGAACAATGAAGACATTTTTGGCCACTCCCACTGGCCACTCCTCTCTGACAGTGAGACCTCTCTGGAGGGCCCGCTGCAGAAGCTGCCCTTGATATTGGTATGACCTGCACGGGAATGCACTGGAAATTATTTGTTCAGAGCCTGGAAATAGTGGGATGGAGATTTGATCAGGGTTCTGCTGGCTCTCTGCAGCCCCCACATCCTCTTCTGCTTTATCAGCTGCTCAGGGTTAGTGTGAGTGAAACACCGCAACTACCTTGGGTCTCAATGAAATGGCAATTTGAGGCACTTATTTTTGGCAGATACCAAAGTTCAGGCTTGCAGAACGTTTTGTTAAACTCCCTCAATTTATTTCCATGACAGACATTGATTTGGGGTCATACTTGCCTCAGTTACACCATTGAAATCACTGGCTTGACAATACTTTTTGCATTTGCCACAATGATTGAAACTGACCCATGCCTTTAGATATGTAGACTTTTTAGTATATTGCAAATTTTAAACTGCCCTTTTGCATTAGGGCACTAACTCTTTTTGTGTCACTAACTCTGTCTGTCCCTATTTCCTTTTCCCTTCAAATTTTATTGACTGTTGAGATCCAAGTACGCAAGTTTCCTCTTGCTTTCCTCTCCTCTTACAAGGAGAACCCTATTATCCTATTTTCTGCCTGATAAAGTAGGTTATGCATCATCTTCCTACATGTAATACTCTAAGCTCCCTTTCAGATGAGATGCTGCGTTCCTGTATTTATGCATTTCCATTCTAGGGTTGCTCTTCACTGGCATGAAGGGATGAGTCAAATTAGTGAGGGTATGAGCAGGGAACTATTCATACCTGACATATTCACTTGGTGGCAGACGAAACAGGCTGTTTGCTAAGTGGTTTGCATTGCTTTATATTGTGATTTGCTACACATCATGCTTTGATGTTTAGCAAGCAAATTGGTGCACTCTTCATGCAAAACAACTGTGAATGAAAGGTAACTGCAACTCCGCAGTACACGCCTGAAATGATGCATCAGAGTCCATAATGACCTCTCCATCATGCATGCATTAATTTGCATGAGTCCTAAAACCAAGAAATCATCAAACAGCCATTTACTAGTGCATTTCACATGGTAAGCTTCAATTTCTGTTGAGGTTCTGGTCACATTACATGATAAATCTTGTTTGTCAAAGAAATTCATATTGGCTTATACCAGCTCTCCGCAGAGTCCTGCGTAAAGGTCAATGTAACAATGCACATTTGAACAGGATTTGTACGTTCTGACTTCAGAAAAGCTTCCCATGAGTGGGATGGGGGAGTGAATGGAAGAAGGTAAAACTTGTAGGCTGAGATACATACAGTTTAATAGGACAGAAAAGGACAGAATAGTAATAATAATATACAAAATGAGTGATGCGCAACACAATTGCTCACCAGCCACTGACTGATGCTTAGCCAGTCCTTGAGTTACAGCAGCCAACTCTCCCGGCCAACTCCTCCCCTGCTTTATTGTTCAGCATTATGCCATATAGTATAGATATCCCTTTGGCCAGTTTAGGTCAACTGTCCTGGTTCTGTCCCCTCAGCTCCTTGTGCTCTCCCAGCCTCTTGCTGGCAGGGCACTGTGAGAAGCTGACATGTCCTTGACCTAGTGTAAGCAACGCTCAGCAACAAACAAAACATCAGTGAGTTATCAACATTATTCTCACCCTAAATCCAAAACACAGCATACCAAACCCAAAATATATCAGCCATTATGAAGAGAATTACCTCAGCTGAAACCAGGACAAGAAAACACAATTTTGGGTGCGTGATATGTCTAGTCACAAAACTCAGCTGGTATGTTTGATCAGCACTCCCCGCCAGCTTTTACTGCTGGTGTAAATTTAGCAAAGATGTAAGTTTTTGTATTGCAGTTCTGCTGATAGAGTACTATGGGGAGGGTTTCTCCTCCTCTGTCTGTTGTACACATAAAAAAAAAAATCTTTTTGATAAAATCAAGCAACTTTTTTGATAAAATCAAGCAAATCAGGACTTTGTTATGCCTTGTTGCTCATAGCCTTATTGAAACTTTGAGGAGAATAAGATCACCTAGAAATGGAAACAGAAGTTTCGTCTAGAAGAGGAAACTGCAGCGGAGTTTAAAAGACACATCCCAAGCCACATGCTCATACACTTCAAGGTGTATTGTGATCTGAAGTGATGAGACTCAAGAATAAAAAAGTGACTTTGTAAGAAGCCTGAGCACTGCAAACCTGTTTCCTGCTGCCCGCCCCCATTGCAGCATCTCTGTTGAGTGCTGCTGCCCCATGACCTGCATCCAGGAAGGATGGGCACCAGGGAAACTCAGCCCAGCTAAAAGGGGCTGACCTTGGGCTGGCAGCAGAACAATGTAGGAATCTTAAATCACCTCCTGCTGAGGCTCTGATACCCAGCTCAGCATTGCCAGGAGATGTCTGCCTCCCCTTGGGATTTACTGAGGGAAATGCCTGTTCTGTGTCCTACAGAATGGGGACAGAGTATCAATTTTCTTTTTAAAAATGCAGTCAGGCACTATGCCTTCCCTGCTGTATATTGTTTGAGGAGATGCCCAATGCTCAGAAGACCACTGCACAAGTCCACTCTTTCCTGAATAGTGGTAAAAAATTGTGAATTGTACTTAAAATGTAAAATAAGAAAAGATAAACAGCTGGAGACCTGTTCTACCACAAGCATCACTATGACTCAAGAGCCCCTCCTATGCAATGACTTCAAAGCTGCTCTCCATAAGGATGAATATTTAATTAGCTATCAACACATAAAAATGAATGTTTTTCAACAAAATTGAACTTCACACAACACACATTTGCTTTATAGGATCGGTCTATCCTCATGTGTCTTCAGTGTACAGAGGAAATATACATACTGTCTAGGTAACAGCAGGGATCCAACAGCAGCAGCATCTTCCCGGGTTACAAAGTTTCCCAATAAATGGGGTAGATATATGTATTTTTACTCAGCTTTACACCTCCCGTGCTGGGCTGTTAGTAGTACCTCTGGCAGCTATGTTTAGAGCTCTTGGCTAGACTTCACTGCTGGAAGCCCAGACAAGATGATGTGTGGGCTGCTGTCACTCTTCAAAAACATCCTTATTTAGCAGACACAGGATAGGCACGGAAGAACACATTTTGTAAGTTTTTGTTCAGTTACTGGACCATCTCTCTCAATAGCCAGAATTTTTATAAGACTGCAAAGAAAGTGAATGGAGGGTGTTTACATCTCAGCACGTGGGGGGTTCATCAAACAGCAGTTTGATTCATGCTGGGCATCAGCCATCAGAGATGAATCTGTTCCCACAATAGCAATGGGTGGGAGAAGCAAGCTTGCTTTCTAAGACTGGTTTGTGAATAGGACCCCTGTTAGAGAGGCGCAGTGCTCTGAAGGAAGTTGCTTTTTGGAACAAAGCTGTCAAATCTAGAAAGCTCATGTGCAGCCGCCCACCAGGAGCTTTGCGTCGTGACTAACCTGGCACGGTGGCCCAGACACACAGGGCTCACATTTCAAAATAAAAATGAAGGTCGTTTCCCTGAGATAATTTTCAGGCTTGTGAAAAGGGAGTCACTTTCTGACTTCCCTCTGATTGTCTCTGAGGGATCAGGAAAGTTGTCTGGATATTTTTCATTTGACAATGGGTAGAAACCAAAGAAGAAGCTCTAATGAAGTAAATTTTTTGAATCCTTAGATTTTCTCTATTCAGTTAGTCAACAGTTATATGTGGACCCTCAGCCTGTCCAGAAAACAAGCAGCATACTATGCATTATTTGTAGGAAGAGGTTACTGGCTCAACTACTTCCCACATACAAAACAAATGCTTTACAGCTATAATAAAAACCAGCTCCATCTGGACAAGTTCCTCAATTAATCTCCTACATGGAGAAGATCTGTACATCTGTGCATGTGTTAGAATCAGCATGCAGAACAGGAGAGTCTCTTTCACAGCACTGCCAGTCATGTAGCACCAATAGGCTTTGATCTAGCCCAAGATGCCATCTCCTAAGCAGAATTTCTTCTTTTCTGGATGTTCACATGAGAATTTTCAAGCCTGCAATTTACAGCCAACTCAGCTCTCCCAAACAACCATTTTTAGCTGACCAATGTCTGGAGTATATTTAAGCAAGCCCTGCAGCCATGTGGGCAGTTTCCATTATGGGGTGCTTCACACTCCCCTGAGACAGTCAAATCCCTCTCACTGTGCACAGATTGAATGTCTGAGTACTTCTCTCAGGGAAAAACGTGCATACAGAGCTGCTCTGCAGCCGTTCATCAGCACTTAAAGGCTCCCTGAGCTTGTGCTCTTGGATAAAACACAAAATGCAGTGGACAGATTTCCTGCTGCAGAAGTGCACCTACCCCAGCCTGCTGGAGACTCTTGGAGTGTATCTGAAGGGAGGGTTTGGCCTGTTCAGTCTGCAAGTAATTCAGCAGACTGCTGAACTGCACGTGAAATTTAAGAAGTGTTTAGTCTCCATTTAGTTTCAGCAGTGCAAAGTCAGAGCAATTCCACAGACTTTGGTGGACTTGAGCAGGATTTGTTCTGACGCAGCAAGGGAAGATCGGTCCCTGGGAGCCTAAGGTGAAGCAATCGCATTTACTACTCAGCCTTCAGTTTAACTTCAGAATCATGCTCCTCACTTATCACCTACACAAAATGTGTCTTAAGAAGCAGCTTTATCACTGGGCTATTAACTGAGGTAATTGATAAAAGTATCTTCAGTGACCCCTCATATTACATCCCCTTCTTTGCACTCCCTATAATGATCTTTAAAAGGTTTTATTGACTAGTGAGATATGACAGCTGATGTTATCCATTGGCTGTTTTCACTGTAAAATACATAATCGATGTGTTTTGATGACAAAAGGAAATAAAATGAATGAGCCTAATGTGAAACAGTGAGCTCACGCAGCTGACCTTTCAGCCTGGTAAAAAGCCACTAAATGGAAAAAAAAATAAAAAAGGAAGAGATATTTAATGCATGGAATGAAGGCACCTTACTTCTAACAAAGGCAAAACACATCTGAAGTATGGCCAGGACCACGACCAAGCAGCACAGAAACTGCCTGGTATTGTCAAGATATATGTAGTGCCCTGCTAACTGGGACTGTAGGTAATGCTATTGTGTTAAGTAGGGTCCATCCACCTCAGCAAGTCTATATTTAAAGAGAGCAGCCAGCTCAAATTTCTGTCCTAATTTCTTACAGAAGACAATAAATAAGCTTGAACTATTTAGTCTAACAAAAATAGAAAGCGGATGGGGATGGTTTCAGGGAATACCAGAAAATGAAAAAGGCTGTTAAAGAGAAGAAATAGGAAGTAGATATGGGAAAGTTTAGGTTGAAGATGCAAACAAATTTGCTACCCTCAGAAGAACAGAGGTTTGAGTTGCAACTACTAGAGGAGGGAGAAGGGAGTAAGGGAAAGTGACACAGCTTCAAGAGGGAGACTGATACATGTATGGAAGGGGCCTGTTGTGGTTTAACTCGGCAGCAGCTCAGCACCACACAGCTGTTCTCTCACTCCCTGCTGAGTGGGATGATGGAAGAGAATTGGAAACAAAATAGAACTTGTGGGTTGAGACAAAAACGATTTACTAAGACAGAAAAGGAAAACAGAAAAAAAAATTCAATAACAACATGTATACACATCCACAATGTAATCACCCATCAACTCACACCCAACAACAACAAAACTGCCCACTGACTGACATCCCACTACCAGTGCAACATCTCACCTCCTGCCAAGCAATGCCCAACATCACCCCCACCCCCAACCAGTAGCCACTCCTGGCCAACTCCCCACAGCTTTATAGCCTTCTGCATGATGTCAGGTGGTATATGAATAGCCCCATGCCTAACTCAGGCCAGCTGCCCTGGCTCCTCCCCACAATAGCTGTGCCATAAAGGCAGTGGCTGTTCTCTGTCAAGCAGCATGGCCAGGTGCTGGGTGTGTTTCTATCACTTAGCAACAACTGAAGCATCAGTGTGCTACTAACGTTGTCTTTGTTGAAACCAGGACAGTATCAAATGCCACACTGCTCACAGTACTGGCCAGGGCACAGTATGACCCAAGGTCTCCTGCTCCAGTGCTATGTTACCAAGATATTTAGTCTGCCATACTGAAGAAACAAGCAGAAATAATGACTGCTTACAGTGCGGCTTCAGGGTCCAGTGACTGATTCTCAGTGGCCACAGCAATACCTATGGTCAGAGTGGGGCATGGGGTGAGTGGCTCCATGTCACCCCTTAGGGCTGGGTGGTGGCTGGGAATAAGTTCAGCTGGCTAATAAAGGCAACACACTCCCCTATTTTGCTTTTTTCCATTCCATGCAGAGTAGTGTTTCCCAGAGCCTCTGTGAACATCCTGCAGACTGGATGCATTGCTGCACTACTAGTGTCTCACTAAAATCAAAGTTATGAGGCTTGTGCAGTATTGGACAAAAATTAAAGGCTGCCTCCAAAACAGACTGTGCACAACCTGAACACACATGCAGGTTTGGTCCTTCATTTCTATATGCCTGTGAGAGCTCCCTGTGACCTGCACAAAACTAAAGCTAAAAAACTAAAAGCTAAAGCTAAAAACTAAAGGGTGAGGGTGTGAAGGCAGCAAACCCTGCTCTGTTCACCTGCTGCTTGCTGGTAATACAGAATCACGAGTGCAAGCCAAAACTCGAGATCTTCTTTTAGTCCCACAACATTCTTCAGTCTTTCTGGTACAGATTGAAAACCTTTATCACTGTTCAGTGCCTTCTGTCCTCAAAGTGCTTAACAAACATTAACAAAACCTGGAGGAACATGCTTTTCAAGTACCCATCTATATCAATCCTGATTAATACCTTGCTTGTTTTATATAGACAAGACATCTAAACGTATACATTGAACAAGACATGAGACCTACCTAAACGCTCTGCTCAGCTGTGGTGGCCAGTAAAAACTGTTTATAAACTATTACTTGGCTGGGCTCCAGGTAGAAGTTGTTCTTACAAAAAGATGTCTATATGGGAAGCAGAGGAAGGAAAGCTGCAGGAATTGCACACCATGTCTGCAGCCTGGCTGGCTGTTGATGTGCCATGTTCCAGGCAAAGGGGACCGTCAGCATGGGAAAAATGTGGGGCTGGAGTAGTAAGGTGGCAGAGGCAGAAGATAAGCAAGGGCTGCTCTCTCACCATCTCTGAAGGACATTAGGTCTCTCACCAGCCAAGCAACTACAGATATTGCCATTCTAGCCACTAGGCTTTCCATCCCCTCAACAAAGTTGATCTTCTGTGCTACTTTGTGTCCAGAATTTTTGCTGAATGCAGATAACCACCCTGCCATTTGATCTCTTGAAAAGGTAGGCAACAATCTGAATGATAGACTAGATCCATAGAGAAGAGCAAGGCTACTGCTATTTCAAACAATAATTTGAGTAGAGTTTCACAGAATTATTTAAACAGTTACATTCTGTGCAGGTAAAATAAAATTCTTTGCAGATTTGCTGTTACAGAAATGTCTTTAAATGTCTGAAATGTCTGCAGAACAAGTAAATGCAAGGAGCTGAGAAGAAAGCTAAAATTTGTAAAATAAGCTGACCTTTGCACCTCTCTGTATCACTTTGCATTTGAGGCAATCTGTCTCTGCCACCAACTAGAGTAACACCAGTGATTCCCAAGCAGCTGCTCCTGAGTTTCTCCAATCACAAGAAAAGCCTGCAAAGCTAGATCCTTCTCTCTGTCAGAAAAATGCAAACCTGCTATGAGCTGACTGTATGCAGTGGTTCCAGCCTTCCCATGCTCCAGATGTGCAACTGGGCAAGTCTATACAGAGGCAGAGCGAGCAGCAAATCCTGTGCACCTTGATGTCTGCATAAAGGTTTGGATTTGTGTAGTTTGGGAGCTAAGTAGGTTTAGGAATTTGTAGCTGAGGAAGGATTCACTTCAGCCAGTCTCCTCATTCAGAAGAGCACAGGGCTCTCAGGGTTCAGAGCAATTGAAGGGAAGAGCCAGGTTAGCATGCAGTTACCACAGCATTGTCTTTCACAATGTTTCATGTCACTGCCTCATAAAGCAGAAACCAAAGAAGGCACTCCACCATTTCTCCATCTGGGGCCTCTTTGCAAGGATGGCTTAAGGCAAAGGCCAAAAAAGGGAATGACCCTATTCTCCCACTCTTGACTTGCACATAACTGGGATCAGACCCTTCACTTCTCTCTGTTTGAGCTTTGCTTAATCACCTGGCTTTAGCTTAAGCAATAGATGCTGGGATGCTCTTACAACAGACCATCTCCAAAAATGCTTTCTCACATGGATGTTTAGCCAACAGCTCTCCAAGCCAGACAAACTGGAAGCATGTTCTCCAGCGTGATGGTACTGGAGGGGGTGACCATACTCCTGCAGACTGAGGGAACACCGCAGGAATGAGGCAAGCATGTGGCAGAGCAGGACCACCGAGCAGGTGCCATCTTCTCCCACGCTGACTTACTGTACATCTTGCCTTTGCAGCAAGGCTCTCCCGAGTGGGAGCTGCATGCTGCTTAGCAACCCAGGAGCTTTATAAATATTTAGCTGTAAGTACAAGGGGTGCAGAGGAGGAAAGATGGAGTGAGCAGAAATCAGACCATGTAGTCACGCAAGCAGCAAGGGGCTGCAAGCCATCAACGTGTGCCTAAGCAGCACCACTGTTGCACATGGACGGACCTCGTCTGCACCTACTGTGCCTTGGGCAGTACAGCTGCATGGTAGCAGCCACTACAGCAAGGTGCTGGGGCCATTGGTATGACCCCCTTCAGAGCAGCAGAGACCCCCAAAAGCAACTGCTGTGGACAAGTACACTCCAGCATTCTTCAATCAATACCTGTTTTTCAGCTGGGGAAGGGAGAAGCTGAGATTTTGGTTGCATGCAAAGGAAGTATCTTCTGTTTGGCCAAATCTGGGGCAATGCAGGAGCAAGGCAGGCTCTGAGCAAAGAAAGGAAGGGCAGAGACCCAAACTGATCCTACACCAATGCAGCTCCATGCCATTCCCTGGGGTCCTTTCACTGTCACCTGAGAGCAGAGGTCAGTGACTGCCCCTCCGGTCCCCTTGTGAGGAAGCTGTAGGCTGCCATGAGGCATCCTGTCATCTCCTCTTTTCTGGGCTGAATAAATCAAGGGACCTCAGCTGCTCCTCATATGCCTTGCCCTCCAGACTCTTCACCATCTTTGTAGCCCCCCTTTGGACACTCTAACAGTTTAATGTCCTTCTTATATTGTGGTGCCAAAACCTGCACACAGTGCTTGAGGTGAGGCTGCACCACACAGGGCACCGTGGGACAATCCCTCCCCTCGCCCAGCTGGCAGCACTGGGCCTGATGCACCCCAGGGTACCACTGGCCCTTTTGGCTGCCAGGGCACACTGCTGGCTCATGTTCAATTTGTTATCAGCCAGAAGCCCTAGATCCCTTTCTGTGGGGCTGTTCTCCAATCTCTCATCCCCTAGTCTGTACTTATATCCAGGGCTGTCCTGCCCTAGGTGCAGAACCTGGCACTTGCTCTCATTAAACTTTATGCGGTTACTGATTGACCAGCCCTGTAACTTGTCAAGATCCCTCTGCAAGGCCTCTCTACCCTCAACGGAGTCAACAACTCGGATGCAGGTGATGGGAAGGGTAAGAACTGGTGCTTTCCTGCTGCATGGGCTGGTCTGGCATGTGGTGGCCCCAAAGCAGGTCCAGGCAGAGCCTCTCAGGGACAGCACAGGATCTGGAGGAACAGCATGGAGGAACTGTTGGGGTGTTTCTGGAGAAGGCTGGAGGCAGGGCACCCATGTATGTGGCTGGGTTCAATCCTGGCTGTTTTGGATCTTTTTGTGCTGTGGTAAGGGGGTGAGTACCAGCTGGAAGGGTAGAAACTGCCAGAGCTGCGAGATGCCCACTGCTGGGCTGAGTCAGCACCAGCACCCTGCTAAATTGGCTAGAGACAACCAGATATGGCTTGAAATTCAGTAGACATAATCAGAAAGAAACATAGGGTGACAGTGACGAATCAGGCTTTCTCATCCTAACTCATCCTGCAAATCCTCTGTGTCTGCTGAGCCCACGGGGAGCTGCAGCTGTTCCAACACTGGAGAAATCAGGCTCTGCTTCTCTGACTCCAGATGCACTGCAAATCCTCTGTGGAAAGAAACAGGGAGTGATAAAAGCATCCAGAAGGTTCCTAGGGGATTCTCTCTGTGTAGAGGGAATTTCTGTGTGATAACTGGTTCCCACTCCAGTGCCATGGGTACAATTTCTTCTGCTCCATAAAACAGATTGTCCTGGGTATCCCAGGGTGCTGCTGCTGGGTTTTTGCAGGCTGTAAAACACAAAAACTTTCCACAGATGTGCCAGCACACTGCCAGGTACATCTCAGACACAGCTTTGGGTTTTCATCAGCAGGGTCTGCCACAAGAGCCCCATGTCATCTTGCAGAAGTTTAAAAATCAAATGAACTTCTAAGGAATAGAAATTTATTTCTGTGCCTTGTGGTGTTTTGAATATGTAAGCTTCTTGAATTTAAAGTCCATTTTAAGAATAGTAGGTGAAGAGAGCAGGTGAAGAGATGAAAAACCTGTTTAAAATCCCAATCTAATATTTATTCATATTACTTCAGAAGCTATGATTTCAAGAAAAACACCATGTAATAAAAAAGTTATTGTAAAATCGTTCAAATTGCCAAATCTCCCATTGGTTTCCAAGCTCCAGAATCTGCCTGTATCTTTGAATTATACTGGAGTAAATTTCAGGAATATTTCAGCCAGTACAACTAGATTAACAAGAGCATCACACGGGTGAATTCCACCTGTAGCTCGGAGTTGTGCAGAAGCAGTAGCCATAAAATATTTGCATCTAGTGCAGGATTTCTTCTGGATTTGATATGCTAGTGTAATCTGCAGCAGAAAACAGAAAAATTTCTGGAAATTTTGCACAACCAACACTCAGACTTCGGGGCTATTTGGAAGAACAACTGATTTTCCTTGTACTAGTACTCAGTTTTCATCAAATAGGACTACACTTAGCTTAATAAATAGTGATAACTATTGATATTTCTGTGGAGATACTCAAAACCTGGCCAGACACCCAGGCAACCTGCTCGAGCTGACCCTGATAAAGCAATAGTTTGGACTAGATGATCTCAAGTGATCCTTTCCAACCACAACCACACTGTGATTCTTTGAGCTCATCTCTTGATGGAGAAAAATGGGACTGTTTGCTCTGAATATTTGTTGTTCATAGATCATCTACCGCCTCATTCCCAAGACGGGAGTAAATTCACCACTGGTGGTGGTTAGGCATAGAGGCTAAGCGACACACAGGGATTTTGGCTGTGATTAGAGGTGGCAGAAGGCCTGGCCAGTGGTGCTCAGTGGTAGACATGGAACCTGTTGCTGATAACCATCTACGTTCATCCAGCAGAAAATGTAATCAGCCTGAAGTGGGTCTTTTTCTTACTCTTCCAAAATTTTGAAGTTTGTCTTTTTTTTTAATTGCTGTCAGTGACATTCCCAGGTCTTTCCAATGAATCATGGAATGGCTTAGGCTGAAAGAGACCTTAAAGACCATGCAGTTCCAACCTCGCTGCTGTGGGCAGGGTTGCCACCCTCTACACCAGGTTGAAGACCATAAACCCCTGTGAAGGGCACTTCTTATATGTTAACCCCATTTGCAGTGAGTGACTGGTTTGACATCCGGAAAGTACATCAAAGACACACAGATTTCCTCCCACAGACTCTCTTCTTTCCTTTGAGTGTCCCCCACTCAAACCATACTTTTTAACCCAAGTCTTCTACCAACTATCCTACTTCATCTACTGAATAACTACCATCTTTCCAGCCATGGGCTGAGAATGAACGCACCATTTCAGTGTGAACCCTTCTAATGTTTCAGGGACAATAGAAGAAACGAGAAATCTCAATTCACCTTGACCTGTTTGTCATCAGTTATGCTGTGGGCATACACTTCAAAGCAACCAAGTAGGTTAGGCCACTCTTCTGTCTTCTCTGCCCACATTGAAAAGCATTGCTTTGTTGCAAATAATAATGATTTTGGACTAGACTGTGCTTGGCCTTGGTACTTCTCATAAGAGATAGCCACATGGAAGATGATATAGTCCTGTCTCTTTGTGGGTGCAAGTGGTACAAAATGAGCTGGTGGAGAAGCAGAGGGCCATGGCCTGTCTGCTAGGACACACACCTACGCACAACGGGACACATTTGCCACACACAATGGCTCACCAGAGCTCCCACTCTTGGCTTTTGTCCTTCTAAAGAAAAACTTGGTGTTTTCCCCTTGTAAGCACCTGCCTTGTTCTATTAAACAAAGCCAACCCCCTAAAGCTTGCTCCAACTACTGAAACTAGACCTTGCAGTACACAGCATCCATAAATCACAAGGCAGTGCTGAGTACCCTAGAAAACACCTGAGCAATGAATTTTAAGACAGTGTAAATATGACCTGTCATTTTATTTCAGTACAATGTTTTATCCTGTTTAATTATTATTCAAAGGTGAACTCACAACCTATTTGAGAAAGTGCATATGTAGGCATTTATGGCACCTTTTTCTCAGGCTTTGCCTGAGACACATATAGACCTGTTGTGGCTTGACGAAGTCAGAATAGTGAGTAAAAGGTACATTATGCGAAACTTTGCTATCATCAGCCTACTTTGCTGAATTAGCAAGAGGGCTCTTTGTCACTGAACCCTGTGGTACAGCTGAGAACAGAGGCATCCATACTAAAACCCTGCACAGCCAATGAAGTCACATCCCTAGTCACAATGAGCTGCTCACAGGTCACCTCAGATCATATAGATGTTCTGGAGATATGAAGTGCAGGCTTTTCACATGTTGGAAAACATCCTAAACAACTCCTGCCAGGCTGCATAGCCTGCACATCATCTGGCATGGAGACCTGGATGCTCAGCTTTGCTCTCTTCTTTGAGACTTGAGAAATGGCTCCAGCATCTTAATTTTATACAGACAGCCAGAGATGTATTTTTCCCTTTTATATAAATAGCTTGCTCCCCTCATAGTAAGGCACTGACACACCAGTGAGCTGCAGAAATAGAATTACAAAATGCTAGTCACTTCCTCCCTCATTTCAGCTGTTTATTTACAAAAATACTCTCATTAATCCTCTTTGCTGTGTTTACTTCCCACTTCCCTCCAGTCTTACCATCTTACAATGGTTCAGGTGCTTACATGCTAAGGAGATGTTGAAAAAAGCTCAGGAGGCAGCCACCTCCAAAGCTGATAAAGAGGAACAGAGCTCCACTGATGTTTCTGAAGGTGCACTGATGCAAGACAGATAAAGATAAGAGCTGCTTGCTCAAGTTAGAGCTGCTTGCACCAACAGTGCATTTGCACATGTCCAGTCCACAAACCATGGAATACTGAAATGAATGCGCTCCCTCCAGTCTGTTCTAATTGTCCTTGGACCCCCTGCTTTTACTTCTTGGTGATTGTATTCCAGGGAAAGAAGAAGTTTTTAGAGGGATAAATGCTGGAGAAATGCCTGGAGGTGGTCCAGATTTGGAGCTGGTTATTCACATGCTCATTCAGACATGCGAAGTGTTATAAAACCAGTGGCTGTGAGACCACCTTCCTTACTCTTGAAACGTCCCACTGCCTAAATGGATCTGAGCCCTGGCCAGTGGTTATGCTTGTCCTAGAAATCTACAGACAAAAGGTGTCACAGACTCTGACTGCTGCCTGAACAAAGTGCAACACATTCAGTCAATCCTCAGATTTTTTTCTAATGTGCTTTGGAAAAGTTTCTTAAGAGAAGATTCACATTTTTTTAAAAAAGGAAATATCCCTCTGTCACCAAGACCAAAGAGAGAGCTTTGCAAAACTGCAAAACTGGGGTTGCTATCACCATGTGTATAACCACACTGTAGCACAACACAATCTCTTCAAGTGCTTGATCTATGCAGCTGCACATGTCTATATCCAGCATACTGGTCATGCAGTGTCCAATGCTGCAGACCCCAATACCACACACAGGAAATTTAGAGCCTTTGAAGAACTGCTCCATAGCTATCTTCCCAAGAGTTTAACCTGTCTGGCTGTGTTCTGAGTATCAAAGTTGATTGAAATATTTTGGTATTACTTCCCTCATGGACCAGAAAGCACAGGAGTGGATTTCACCACTTTTTATGAACATTTCACATTGGAGAATTTGAGTATTTCCAAGGGAGATGCGGGGATGGAGATAACAGCATGCTGACTTGGTTTTGGTAGTTATTTCACACAAAGAAGCAGCAATTCACTAGGTTGTATTTTATGACAAAAAAGGCTTAGTGTCAAAAATTGTTGATAAGCTGAACTTTTGGCTTCCACAAGGGAAACCTCAGGAGAAACACTTTTTATACAGATCAAATAAAAATAGAGCTCAGTTATGATACCTTGAGGACAGGTACTCGCTCTCTTCCTGCAACAGAAAAGCAGACATGAGAGAGCTGGGCTGGGTCTGGCCCTTTGAAACCACTAAATGAGATTTTAACATAAGCACAATAGGATTTTTCTTCTTTTTCTTTCCACTTCAAATTTGATTCTTATGAAAGTGAGGGATTAATACAACAGATCCAAGCTCTGTGCAAATAAATCTCTGCCTGTACTCTCCTGCTAAGACACTTAACTCTTGCTACACCCTAAAACCAGATAATTGCCATTATTTCACTCTTCAGCATCTCTCTAGTGTTTATACTGCTAATTAACCTGAGCCTCATGCTTCAGGCTAAATAGGATATAGATATCACAGATGGCCAGGCTGTAAACCCCACTTCATTTGCAAGACTATCAAGCAGAGACATCCGGAATCCAGTTATCAAGTTATTCCAGTTAAGTTCTTCGCAATACATAATCCATACTACTTACGGCTATGTCACTGGGAGATATACACCATATATGTTTATTATACTTTAATTCAGATAGACTGATAGTATCAGTTTTTCCCACGGATAGGTGTACCTTACAAGCAACTCATGTTCAGTATGTTGTTGGTATTATTATTTTGATTTATCCCTTTTTTAGCTGATGGGCTGGTGAAAAATTTTAAATGCTGTTCCTGTTGCTTCAAAAAAGATATTGAGCCATCTGCTGCTGGCAAGCCAGTTTTCATGGTTACTGGCACTTCCAGTTTCTGCTGCACCCCAAGATCTCATCAGAGTGAGAGCCTCCAAATGTGAAGATGTGGATCTTCCCCTGCTCCTCCAGGAAAAGGTAGAAAATTCTTGTCTAAAAATTTTGAAGGGTGACACACAAGGTTTTAAAGAGCACGTGTTCAGATAATAATCTTTGCCACTTTTGCATTTACACTGCAAGCCGGACAGCAGGTGTCGAACCTAGCTGACACCCTTGAGATGTGGGCAAATGGTCTGAAAACTGTCTCAGAGAGGGGAAACTAAGCAGGAGAGGGTCTCAAGAGTCAGTTTGTGATAAGCATTGTAAGTGGCTCCTTCCTAGGAAGGTTTGCCACTCTCCAGGTCCCCCTTGCTGTCCCCTCAATGACCCGCTAAATGGCAACAGGGAAATGAAGCTGCGATACCTCTGAAACCTGCAGACATGCCTGACATGGCACAGAGAAGGAAAGGATGCTCTTCAGTGATGAGCCACAACATTATCCTCAAGCAGAAGTAAGAAAGAGTCAGCGTGGGCAAAGGTGGGATCTTCAGACTGGTTTCTGGTTTCTACATAGAGACAAACACTGTGTGCCTTTCCTTGGACAACAAGGGTTGTGCCATGTCAAGGTTATAATCCAACCTAGATGCAGCTGAAAGAGGAGAGCCTGAAGGGGATCACATCTGAAGGGGAGGGGTGTATGATAAGCAAGCAGACAACATGCTTTCCTGGAGGAGGGAGCCAGATCTGTCAGAGATGCTGCAAGGACAGATGTCCCACTTCCAGGAGATGCAAAGGAATGAAGGTCTGGGAGGACTGGAGAGGAGAGCTGGTGGGATGGAGTGTAAGAAAGGACGGGGCAGAGCACAACCACACAGCCTGAGGCCAGGAGCATGCTGCAGGGACTCTTGGCTTCAGCATTACCCAGATAAATCCCCTCCCTCCTTCCTTAGCCAGCTCTACCTCACAGCAAAAAATAGAGTGAAGGATTTCTCACACTAGCTAAAACCAATTCAGCTCAACAATATGTGATAATACTCTGCACCGAAGGCAGAGATGCTTCTGTTGTGAAGTGTCTTATCTTACTTCCCAGGGCTTATCGATAGATATCCTTTACAATGGATCAAGGAACATGAACTACAGAGGGATGCTGCCAGGCACTCCCACGTATCTGTTTAACAGAGCTGTTTTAGAAAAGACTCATTGATGAAAAGCAATGCTCTAGTTACCCTGTAAAAATATAATTAATAAGATTTTCCTTTACAGCCATGCATCCCCCATCTAAGCAGTTTTCAGCTTAGCATTTGTCAACAGTGTGAATGTCAACAATAAGATAGAAGAGGAATTTTCACTTTTCTCTGAGCCTAACGTCAGTTCAAGCTGCAGACTTGCATGTTGATATTCATACCACTGACAAATAACTGGTGTCTTCATCAAGTACCTGTACTATCCTTCACTGACATGAAACGAGATACGGCTATGTGAACACCCCCAGCCTTTTCAAGACAGCTCTAAATTTGCCTGATTAAATTTTGTTCCTGTACCTCCCATCTACCAGCAGCAGAGAGCAAATCTGAAGAGCAATTTTTTGCTAGGCACAAGTTCCCCTGGAGAGTTACCTCTCCTGTAGGCATATTTTGCAGCCTTGGCAGAAATCATTCACAATTTGGCATCAGGCAGACAAATGCAGTAGCTGTTGTTGAAAGAAATACAACTTCCCATATGGAACTGGACCAATCCCCTGTGAACAGTCCAAGGTAGATTAGGAACTACATGCAAGAATTTTTTCACCGTGTTACCCACCCAATCAGACTCTAGTTTCAGTCTTCCACAGATAATTTAAAAGTGCAGTAGACAGAACGAAAGCTTTCCAACTCCTCAAAACTAATAATCTAATAATAATTTAAGCTATGCTAGAATAGCAGAGATACTTACGTAAATTTAATAAGGTAGTAGATACAGACTTCTGTTTTCTTGTTTGAATTCTCCTCTTTTGATGCTCTTGGATATATTATCCTCCAAATCCCGCATAAATTTTTCAGACAACCACAAAGTACGTGCAAAGCTCTACCATTGTGACATCCCTGCTAGGGCCCATCAGAAGTCTTGCAGTTGCCTTGCATACAAATAACTTTTTCATTAAAATTATTTTCTTTTCCTATTTTTTTTCCCCTCAAAAAAATCCCTCAAACATCCCGAAGCTGAAAAAATATCACTTATTCCAAACTGTGATTCAGATATCACTGCAGTATCTCATGAGAGTTATGGATTGAATACTGCATTCTCTACTGTGAGCTGGGTCACCCAGCTGTAGTACCTGCCTGAGACACCCATGGTATGAAACAGTGGTACCATGAAAACCCGACTGTGAGGTGTCCTCAGAGTGTTACTCAGAGCAACAGAGGAGAAAAGAAACTCCATCCAGTTGTGAGAATATAATTCTCTTCTAAACCAATGTATTGGACTCACAGTTGGAGTCTTCACATAGAATTCTTTAAGTTTTGAGTTTTTCCACCAGAAAGCAGTAATCTTTTTGTAAAGAAATGATCCCCTGTCACATTTTTCTGTGTAACTGAAGTCAATACTTCCTAACTGCCTGGGGCCTGAACAAGTACATCTATCACAAAGACAGCAGTAGGGGAGCTGAGACGGTTACTACGCACAGTGTTGTACTTAGGCTTCACATGGGCTTTTAAATTAAAAGAAGCATGTTTGGATTTTGATTCTGTAGATTGGAGCAAGAATAAAGAATAAGAAAATAAGCAAGAATAAACTAGAAGTTGAGTCTCCAAGTGAAAAATCACACAAAAATTACCCTAGAGTTTGGGTTAGAAGCACTTCATTTTGAAATGCTGCAATTAGCAACTTGTCTGGGCCAAAAAGCTCACATCCCACACGTATCTTTTGCATTGAAAGCCTATTGACATTACTCAGCATCCTACAGCATTTTAACTTTGGGGAAGTTGACATTAATCCAAGCATTGTGATTCTGTCCCATTTCTACTTTTCTTCTCATGCCCATGGCTGTGCATTGAACTTCACCCTTTACACAGGCACAAAAAGGCACATAAAGTAACTTTCCAATAAAAACACACATTGACCATAGGACGCCTCGGTCTGCATTTGGCCTTTAGGATGCCTTTGAAGAAAACCAAGCCAAGTTTTGGGTCAGCCTTTGTAGGGTTGCATTGCCCTAAGCATATTAAAAGTATCTGTAGTCTTACCTTTTAATGGCTTTGTAGCAAATGATGACAACTACAAAGAGGAACACTAGTGTGGCACAGCACACTGCAATGATAATAATCAGGCCTGGCCACCAGGTCTCTTCAGTGGGGCAGAAGGTAGACTTGGGAGCTGTAAAAAGAGTGTGGAAAAATACATGAATTCTCCCACATACATAAAGTGTGTATAGTCAGATACATTTCAGTCACCTGTACAATAGCACTGTACCAGAGCTACAGATTTGTGCAAATAAGTTATTTCACGTTTAGGATAATTTATTTTTTTTCCCCCAGCTAGTCAACCCCCCTTTTTGTACTAGATATTGCTTGTCATGTTCTCCAGATGACAAAGTTCTTGCATGTCAGTGCTGTCCACAGCCTAGAGCTCAGCATGGAGGAGAAAAGTCCAGCTTTGCTACCCGCAGGAAACCTCTCCCCCCTCCACGATTGTCATCTCCTGCTGCATCAGCTTCCCTTTTAGAGAGACATCATGCTGATAAGGGTAGGCTTTGAAACCACAGTAGGGGAGGTTTATTGGGGAGCAGTAGCAGTGCCTACCAATCAGTATTGCTGCTGCTATCAATGTAACCTTGGAGGAAGGAAGGGGAATTTGTTTTAAAAGAACAGGAATTTTATTACATTTATTAATTGCTTTTAGAGGACAGCAGCTATCAAGCTTCTTTACTATTATGTTGTCCAACAGTTAAGAAATGTTAACTTATGAAAACAAGCATTTTTCTTATTCAATTGAGGGCTAGAACTATGTATTTAATACTACTCAAAACAAGCAAAATTTTGAATCAGACATACTACTGGGGGCATTTAGCTCAAATCTTTTCCTCCAGGGCCATATTCCTTTTCCCATTCTTTTGGGGGACACCTATTTCTTGAAGTATGTTAAGCAACAGGCAATGCTACAAGCAGTACTGGCTATTGCAGAAGAGGAAGAAACCCTTTCCTCAGTGTATAGAACTGCATAATTTTAATGAGAATTCAGGTCTCCCTAAAGGAAGTTTAATAATGAATCAGATAATGGGAATGACTAAATCTGCATGTTCAGTTAAGCAGAGGAGAGAATCAAATATAGTCTAATTACACGATCTGATACTTCCTTTTATACATGTTACAAACAGCTGCACAAATTAAAATATGACACAGCACCTATATCATTTATTTTGAACTGACATCCTCAGCATCTTCTATGTTTGTTAGGAAGAGACAGTCACGTAATCTACTCGTAAAATACTGAAGTACACAATTACTGCCAAGATTTTTTTTTCCAGTGATAGGACTTATAGAAGAACTGGCAACATTAACCCTGAGAAATCCGCAGAAGAACCTTAGAAAAAGACTAGGTAAAGAACTACTGGTGCAGCAAGGAAGCAAGCAAAATAATCAAGCCAACAGCTTGATAATTTCATCACTTGGTGCCACAGAAGAGGTGCTCACATATCTCACATGCATCAGCCTTCAACACATATTATAACTTTGATCGTAACTGCCTAGCAAATATTACCTTATGTTTATAATATGGAGGTTATTCCAAAAGTAATGCCTCCTATTTATTTCCAAGAAACTTCATCAGATGCAAAGAGTAGAATAACACTACTTGATAGTGCAAATTCTCAGCTACAAAACACTGTTTTTCAACATAGTCACCACCATTGGCTATGCATTTTTGCCAGCAGTGAACAAGAGCCTGCATAATACATTTGTAAAAATCTGCACCAGCGGAGGTGACCCACTGTTTCACAGCTGCTATGATGATGTTGTTGCTAGGAAAATGTTGCCCATGCAGTGCATCCTCCATCGGCCCGAGCAGATGGAAGTCAGGAGGTGCCAAATCTGGACTATATAGTGGGAGTGGTAGGACAGTCCAGCCAGGATTGACAATGTACTCCATGGTCTTCAAATTGGTGTGGGGCTTGGCATTATCACTGGCAAGAGAAAGGTTGTCTTCTTCTCTGGCCTGACTCTGGAAGTTCAAGCCTTCAGCTTAGTCAGCATTGTGATTTAGTGGCCAGAGTTGGTGGTTTGTCCAGGTTCCAGAAACTCCAGAAGGATTACCTCTTTCCTATCCCAAAAGACAGTGCACATCACTGTAGCTGGTGAGGGCTGTGTCTTGAACTTTTTTTTCGATGGGGAATTCACATGTCACCATTCCATGGACTGCCATTTTGACTCTGGCTTGTAGTGGTGACACCATGTCTCGTCTCTGGTAATGTGATCCAGGAAACTGTCACCTTCAGCCTTGTACTGGTTCAACAGGCCCTGACAAACTTGTATATGGTGTTTTTTCTGTTCCTGTGTGAGCATTTGCGGGACCCACCTACTGCAAACTTTGTTTCCAATGCATTGAAGCCAATATTCAGCTCTGTAGACAGTTCCTTGGTCATAATCCACCGATTTATGTGGACGAGCTGATCAAGACGTTCATTTCATGGTGTGACAGCTGTGCATGGCCATCCAGAATGAGGCTTGTCTTTCACATCACTGTCACCACTGCTGAAATGCACCACCCAACACCTCACTGTGCTCACAGCCACTGTTTGGTCTCCAGAAACATTCAGCAAGTGTCGATGAATGTCAATGGGTGCCATTTTTTCCACATTCAGTTCCACACCTTTGCTTCACCCTTCTTCCATGTCAGACAGCATTGTGTCAGAGTGCCCCTCTGCTGCCATCTATCACACGGCAACAACATGGAATGGAACATTCATGGGAAGGTTCAACCTCTACTGTCATATCACCAACATCCTCCTCTGACATTGTGGGCCAACATAATGAAATTGGAGGCATTGCTTTCAGAGCAGCCCTTGTACATATAAAGACTGTGAGGGTGCTTTTGTGTATGCGTGTGTTGTTTTATTTTCCTCAATAGGAGAGAAGAATGAAGCTGAGAAATCAAGTGACTTGTAGAACTAATGGTTCCTGGCTCCTCTTCTATGACAATGAGTCCACTTCCAAGCCACTTCAGCAACTGAATTTCTACTTTCTTACTATCACAGAATCATATATTCATAGAATCATTAGTGTTGGAAAAGACCTCTAAGATTATCTAAGTCCAACCATCGACCCATCACCACCACGTCTACTAAACCATGTCCCTAAGTGCCACATCCACCCTTTTCTTGAAAACCTCCAGGGACAGTAACTCCACAAAGCATATGTTCCTTGGTGGTTTATCACAGTGTTTCTACATGGAGAATAAACAGACACATTTGGAATAGAATAGCAAAAACTACTCCTGACAGCTTACATTTAGTTATTTAAGACAGGAAATAAGAATTGCTGATGTGGAGACCAAGCCTAATTCACCCAGCTCAGTTCCCTTCCTCACTGGTCCAGATGAGGCACTCAGAAAGAAGCATGAGAAATAATTCTGGAAGCCATCAAGCCTATTTATTAGTAGCTGGTGGGTTTATAAAGCTTTAAAAATTACTTTCTATTTCTACGCTTATTATTGCAATGCTAGGTAATCTTGTTTTCCTTAGAAATGCCCACTCTTCCCAATAACCTTCTGCTCGCGTGGTAGTTTCTGCCTTCTTCAGTATGCATTTATTTAGCTCTCATTACTGTGACATTTCTACATCTTTAATGCATTTCTCCTCACAATTACCCTCTGAGAAAAAGCAGAACTGCTTTAATCCTCTTGCACTGATGGGAAGTCAGAGCTTGGCCTACCTGGATGTCCTATATGCCAGCTGCAAGGCACAGAGGGATGCCCCTTGGAAAGGCAAACACTCAGCTGTAAATGTTAGGACTACACTGATGTCTCATCTCTGGAGTTAGTGGGTCTGACCTGCTCCCTGTGGCAGATCATGTGCTGGGGTGGCTCTCCACCCTGTGCCTGGATCCCAGCTCCAAAGTCATTGCCTGCAGCACAGAGTAAACAGGTTGCGCTCGCAAGGTGCTGAGTCCACATGCATCAGGCCCTCAACGATCATAAATTATCCCAGAGTGAGGACACATCTAGTCCCCTCTTGCAACTATGCCACTTTGCATGGAACATTCCTTGTGTACTCTTGGGAAGACAAAAGACATGGGTCCCAAACCCTTCTCTAAGGAAACACTGAAATTGTTATAGTAAACAATGAGCAGATGTCCCATCCTACCTATAACAACGACAATGTCCAATTTATTCATTGTCTTATAAAAGCTTAGACAAAGTGTAGGAAAACACTTTAATTCCCTTGGTTGCCTCCATCTTTGTGCATCCTCTTTCAAATCTTTTATTACAAAACACAAACAAAAAGTATATGTTTCCAGAACCAAATCACATCCTTTCCCTGGTAAAGAAATCATAAGTGCTGTACTGCTGTTCTTCATAGCAGTGTTTCTGGGGAGAGGGGGACATCCCTGGGTGTAGATATCATCACTATCGGGTTGCCAAGAGCTGAGGGCTGGCCAGCTCAGTCATGACATCTGCTCCCTTGGTATCCAGCACTGGTCTCACATGAGCGGCTTCAGCTGTTCAGAGTATGACCACCTCCTGATTTGACTCATTCTTGTCCACTCTCCACTGGTCTCAAGATCAGCTGAACAGCGAAAGTGATATTTACAGTGCAAAACAACTTGAGGAAAATGTGTTTTTTCTCCTAGGCTCTGAAGTGTTATTCTGTACACTGAACAAGCCACTGGGTGGAAAGTAGTAGGAAAGTTTTAAAGACTTTTTAAAGATAAACAACTTGAGCTAAGCAATTGCAGGCTGTCATCCCGACAGAAACCTTGCCAAAATATTGAATATTTCATTCAATTAATGAAGTATTAAAATAAGCAATAGATGCTAAACAGCAATGGTTTAAGAAAACACATCTTGTCAAACTAACCAGACATCATCTGAGGAGATTACTGGTTTGGTAAACACATGTGTTACCGCTGGTGTGACTTCGGTAAGACATTTGATGTTGAGGCTATGATACTATAATGCCATACAGTATGTTTGACACAAATGAGTTTAGTTAAAAGCCAGGGGCCTGGCATGTCTCAAAATCGAACTATATTATATATATATATATATAACTATACTACTGAGAGAATTTGGATTTTAGCAACTCTTTCCTTTCCCCCAAAATATAGGGATAGATACTGGTACAGTCTGTAAATGATTCAGAAATGTACTCTACTACAAGTGCAGATAAGCATATTTAGATTAGAAATAGGATAATTATTATCATTAAGAGTAATTATTCATTACAATACTCTATTGACTCTGGTGAAATATTTCACTGAAAAAATTAGTTTAAGGTAGACTGTTCATTTTTCCTAAACAAAGTCTAAATCCAACTGCAGAGACTGACTAAAATAGCAAGCCAAGAGAACGCTCTGCTTCTGAGAAGCCCACATGAGCACAATATCTTTTTTTCTTCTGGCCTTCAAAGTCACGAAGTACAAATTTTGTTTAGGTTTACTCTTAGAGGGCCAGTGTTTTCCCTTATTCCCAACAGCACCAAGCCTAAATAAAGAGCATATCTATCAAAACAATACATCAGCAGACCCATTTCAGGCCTACAGTGGGTGGCTGGATCCAACTTCTTGAAAACAAATTGATGAAAAAGTACATTTAGAGTAAAGGCATCCTGCAAACCATTCAAGCACCACAAAAATCTCACACGCTTGCTTTCTTTGACTAAATTTGCTTTGAAGTCGTGGCATTAAGACACAGCTTCAATTCTAATGTTAGCAAGTATTTGTACACACACGGATCTGGCCAGAAGTGTGCATACCAGGACAGATTAGCGTACAGAGGGTTTCCCTGAACATCCAGGCACAAAAATAATGGTCACATCACTGGAAGGAAAATTTCCATAAAGTTACAAAGAAACATCTACTTTCTTTTTCGCAAATCCTGGAGTGGATCACTCTCAAAATTGTCCTGAGCTGCTAAAATAAAACAAAACAAACAAAAATAAACAGAGATGAAGCTTTTTTTAGTCACATCTCCTGGATCACCATTGTGTATGTTATAAAAATGACAAACACTTGTATTGCCTGCAATAGAATATAGAAATAGGACTTGGAATCCTTGAATATGTCCTCAGGTTATCTTCAGTGCTCATAACTGTGCTTTATAAAGATTAGATTTTGGAAATCCCATTATTTATTTTGATGAGGGTTATTACTTTCCATTGCAATATTGCTTGTAGGCTAATTGCTCTTTGCGTGGGAACACCACTACATCAGAAAGTAGCAGCCCTGAGCCTGCCAAGAAGAAGTAAAGGCTGCTTTCCACCATGGAGATCATGCTGAGCCTCAGCCCTCCACAGCACCAGTGAGGCAGAGGGAGGAGGGCAGCACCGGAGCTCTGCTTACCCCTCCTGCCCTGGCCATCACCCATCAGCCAGCCAGCAGAACAAAGCAAAACAAGGTTGAGCCAACAAACAGACAGAGGAGGCAGTGACCCGTCTCCCACATGCAGTCCCAGAGACGTGTCTCTGGCTGAGGTGTGAGCATGTCAGTCTGCCACAGGCTTGGTCCCAGGCAGCTGGTGAGTGCGCACTGACATGACGTGGAAGGGTGATGGCGACCCCCTCACCTCCCTACAGCAACAGTGACTTCATGTCTAAAAAAGGAAGAGCGTTTTCAAGATAAATCAAAACTGGTTATTGTTTTTCCTCCTGCTTTTATTTCTGTTCTTGCAGAAAGGTCAAGAGTGCTGGTGTAATCATCTTTATGAGACATCTGCCCATTTTTAATATTATATATTCACAATAGGCCAAACCCAGCCATCTCTACGCCTGCAGCACTTCTGCTTTTGCAGGGCTGCCTGAATCAGCCATGGACTTTTACTTTGCTTGTCTGGAAGCAACACTGGATTGTGTTTTGAAGGCAGGCTCATATTCCAAAGGTCTCCAGTGTTTCATTGGTCTTGATTGGAACTTGAAAGGAACTGGGGATGTAGGCAATGTGTTACTGCTGATCCATACATCAATGCCATGTATTTTAGAGATCTGTTGATCTGCTGGCTTAGGATTTGGCATTCTAGTCTCATTTTCACTTTTATTTGCCTCCTTATTTTGATAAATTCACTTGTCTGCGCTTTGGCATCTCCATTTGTGAGACAGGGAGAAGCCTCTAGTTCCTACAGCCAGTATCATACTGGGATGCAGGAGCAAGCTCAGAAGACATCTGTGTCATAGATGTGATTTCAGATGCTAAGGTATATGAAAAGAGTAACAGGATGCTCCATGTGCAGTTGCACATGGAGAGGGATTTTGGGTCTGTTGCAGTTTGTGTCTCTTCACATTGGGGTGTCTCATCCAGTCCCTAACAGAATGGAGGGATACAATGAATCCCCTAATTTACGTGAAATACCTTGGTTCTGGCAGGAGGAGCCATTCAGAACAACACTTACACATGCACACACACCAGAACTTGGACACTGACTCTAAAAGCACTATGTTGTGCAACATGAAAAATAAGGAGAGCCTCCATCACGTGCACACTTCTTCTTTTGAGAAATCTGATTTCAGTGCTGGATCTAAAGTCTCTCACCTGCTTTCACATAAATGCCCTCACTCCCACCAGAAGTGTAGAAAGAACATCCAAAAAGTGAGTGACGATTAATGTATTAGTACATGAGAACGAGGCCTCAAACAGCTAAGAAAAGGGTCCAAGAGCTCAACTGATGCAAACTGGTGGAAGTCCACTGAGGCCTAGGACTGGTACCAACTGAGGACCTTGTTCCAGCATCTGCATGATTCTGCTTGTAAGCGGTGCTCTGAATTTTACTGAGAGTAGGGAGGTTGGTGCCCTGATGGCTCTGGGCTCTTTGGGTGCCCGCCTTGTTACCTAACCCAGGGCGATGCGGAGAGATCTGTGAGTCAGCATAAACTCAAGTGTCCCTGGCTTTTTTACTGCATTTTGTCACATAGGAGCAGCTACAGATGTGTTTGGATAGCCCATGTGATAGGAACACTCCGTGTGCTCCCAGGGCTGCTAACAGGGAGGGGCAGCCAGCATGGAGAAAACATATCTCTCACAAAGAGCCATCTAATGAAATTTGTGGTACTATTAGACTTTGATACAGATATAGATCTTCAGCTGTTATTTTTAAAATGCATGTCAGGAGCATGCGTCGTCTTTGGGCCTTATCCATCAAAATTCCTGGATTTGAGGGAGAAAATTTCCTGGGAGGATGAGGGAAATGAGGCCGACCAGAAGATGAGGGCCTTGGTGCTCCCTCCCAGGGGCAGAAAGCAGTGGGTGCATTTGTGCTGTGCAGTGGGTCCTCTGCTTTTGTTTCTGCTCCCTCTGCCCTGCACTTGGAATTCCTCACAAAAGCTGAACACGTCAAGTGATTCACATTTGGGGAACCTCCACATGTGTCTAAAATGACTCATTTTGACGATATAGAAGCTATAAGATATGAATGGACGCACTTTGCTGTCTCCCTGGCAGGTTCAAAAATCACCTCATTGATCTCCCTTCACAGCAGTTGCCGTCAAGCAACACCAGCAGGCCAGGCTTGAGCTGCCAGAGAGCAGATGCAGGAGCACATCAAATCACAGGCTGGAGACAGCGCCGGTATCAGCACAGGCCTGCAGGCTGGGCCAGGCCCTCTCCTGCTAAAAGCAGGGTCTCTACAGTAGGTAATGAAATGATGTACAGAAGATATTGCAGGCAGACCACCCTGAGGGAACAAGATGGTGCCACCTGCTCCCTGATTCACTGCTGTATGCTTGCATGGATTTTTAAACGTCCAGCACAGATGTTGTGCACAACACTCAGGATGTGGCCCAAGCCCTGCCACTGCTTCTCTCTCGCTTCTTACTGAGAAGCAGAAAAGAGCAAGCTCCATAGGAGAGCAGTATACTAAGAAGTACTGAGTGGATTAAATCCAGCAAATGCAATAAAATACAAGATTCCCAGAACACCATGACTTCTCAGGGCTTTTCTCCTCAAGATGAAGGACATGCCGTTTGGAGAGCTGGGTGTGTAAACATGGCTCAGGATGGGCAGCACAGAAAGCCAGATCCATTAGCAGCCATTATTAATTTGAGGGACTGGGCCAACGCAGCAGGAATGTAAAGCAGGAATGGATGACAACTTTAATAACAGATGAAGTCAATTTGGGACAAGTTCATCTCCAGTAAATCCAAACATCATGGAAAGGATTTGGATTATGTCATTCCCCAAAGCGTACTGACCTAGAAAGCTGCTCTGTTGGATCTGTTCCCTGAGATGCTGCCACAGAGAGCAGGCACCGGAGGAAGATGCAGCCCTGCAAGGAAAGACTAAAGAACTTAAGAACTTTATATCGGCAATGTCCTCTCCCACCATCCTTACCTCTGGAGAACAACTGCAACCGTATACAGTGTGAGTAGATTGGCTTAAAGAAAATAAGAACCGCCTAAATTTGCAGCAAATTTGATACACAAAAATTCCATGTACATTTTCTTTCTTTCCTTTCTTTTTTTTCTTTTTCCTTTTTTTTTTTTTTACTTCTTCATAGTGGTGTGCTCAGCAGAAAGGCTGTCCTGATTTACTGCCTCCCTTGAGTAGCTAGGTTAAATAATGCTCGTGGAAATCAGCTATTCCTGTAGCAGATGATACTTCTGTTTATCACATTATGTTGCAGACAACTTTATATCACGCAGCTGCTCTGTGCATATGTTCCTACTACAGTTTTAAGGGGGATACTGTTATCATTCTGCAGTGCTAACTTCTGCTAAACTAAAAACGTGGGATAATGCAGGAGAATTTCCCTTCCCTGCAGTTTTTACATTGTAGAGGTTGTTTTTCTGCACTCTCAGTTCACCTCTTTCTTAAGTTCTCTTCCCCTTTCTAAAAACAGTTTCCTTTTGAAACATGCTGAGTTTTATGCACAGTTTTGGGGGATGAAGCTTGAAGAGGTGGGAGAACATGGCAGTTCTGCAGGAGTTTTATGGAGGTCATTGGTGATAGAGGGGGCATGGCTCATTGCAAGAAGCAGGACTGTAACCTCGGGTGGAAAAAAACTGACCCTGAATGTAGCCAGTGAAAAAGAGATGAGCTGAGTGTTGGACTTTTAACTGCTCTGCTTGATATTTAAGCTTCAGAGGTCATTGAACCTGGATGCATCTAGGTTTAGGTTTTCCAGTAGATCTCACTAAAGCCTCATGTTGCTATGCTATCTTGGTAGGTCTTATGCTCTCCTGCTTCTCCCTGGTAGATTTTAGAGTCCTTTGAAAATGCAATTGTCATTAGTACCAAAATAAAAATAATACCAGATGAATGTACTCATTGCTCAGGGATAAGTGAAGCACATTGAGACGAAACAGCTTGTCCAAAGTCACTGCAGCGTGGTGAAAAAGCCAGAAAACAGAATGTCTTTTGACTCCTGGCCAGTCCTACATTCTGGATCATGTTGCCTCGTCCTTGGGAGTCAGATGGAAACAATGGATTTAATCAAAACTAAATTATCAGGGTGGAAGCAGCCAGATCTCTGCCCCACATGGGCACACTGACACCTTGCCCAGCATCTCTGCATTGCTGAGACTCGCGGACAAGGTGGTATCCAATAGAGTGTTCAGGAAGGGCTGATGCTAATTTTATAGGAAAATTTCATTGGTTTTAGCATCACTACAGTGGAAGAATGGTATTTCAGGTCAGAGTGCTACATGCTCGTGGAAAGATAATGACACAGAGAGCAGAGCAATCAGAAAAACTAGGGAGGGAAAGTCTGTGCTCCAAGCAATCAACAAGCTGAGGACCAGATCTGCCAGCTTTAATCCTATTAGGTTGTTGGTGGAGATTATGAGACCCACCAGAATGAAAGCACAACCCCGCAAATAGGAGTAAAACATGGCTTCAGCTGCCAAGGTCCTTTGGAGGAGAGCAGGGTTAGCAAATGTGGAGGGAGAGTCTGTTCTCTAAAGCATGATCTGGAGAAGCAGTTGCATTTAAAGGCCTTGTGGAAAAAAGGCTTTTAAGGAGATTACATCATAGCTACTTTCTGTGTTAACACTCTGCTCTGGCATTTATCTTTACAATGGGTGCTCACGTCAGCTACTGCCCTCTGATCTTACTTTGTCACGTTTTTCTAACCAGCAGTCTCCTGAAGAGATGCTGTTTCTCCCTCTCCATCTGATTCTCCTTCAGCAAAAGGACAGAATTGTTTTTACCCTGATCAATCACACACTATCAGTTTCTGTCTTAAGCAAATTAGAATAGAAGCCTGTGGCTTGCAAGGCAGTCTTCTCCTGGCAACAGTACATTCTGCAAAGCCTTGCGGGCACCACTGCATTTCCCTGCTGCCCATGACCTGGACCAGCATCAGGTTGTGCAACACAGAGAGAGCTGACATTCCCATATAGTCCTAGTGCCTAAGAGTCATCACTCAGGCAAATGTGGCTGCACCTGGTGGCCTGCTTTCTGAAATACAGGAGGAGTCGATCAGATTAGTGGGCATCTAGTGCCTCCAAGAAACAGGTCACAAATGCATGAAAATCTGTTAAATTAGTATTCTGGAATTTATTTTAGAAGGTGACCTGATTTCTGCAGGTTCTGAGCACTCAGATACTTCAACTTGAGTGCTTGAATATAGATAGGTAAGCTTAAGTTTTATCATACAGGAGTCAACCTATCTTCATTTAGGCAATGTCGCCATGGGTAGAGGACAGAAATTCCTCTAAGGACATGGGCCCCAGCCTCAGCTCTTTCCCTTCCTTGTTCAGTGATTTTGCCAAGATCCTCACCCCCAGCCTCCAGTTCTCCTCCAGGACAGGAGCAGTAGTCCAAGCTTTCCATCCTGTTCCAAGGTGTAGAGATAAAAACTGCAACATCAGGCTGCCTGTTAGCACTGTTGTTATTCCTTTCCCAGTTCTGTAATAGCATAAATAATTTTTGCCTGGCAAGTACTTCATCTATATTGCTCCAGGAACCAGACGTATTTCCTTGATCTCCTCACCAACCACCTATTCAAGCAAGCACAGCAGTGAGGCAGTGGTCTAGGGCAGAACAACAACAGTGCAGCCCTGACCTGAAGACAGTGATTCTCAGTTCTTTGGAACAGAGGCACCACTGAGAGGCACGGACACACGCCAGCGCAGTACCATCCACTTCATTGCACAAACACACAGCCCAGCTCTCCGGCAGTAAGTGATGTGCAGAGAGCACAGGCTGTGCTTCAGAAGGAAAAATCAGTGCCTGGGATCGACTGCTTGCCCCAGCAAACTGTGAGACACCCTCGCATTCAGGAAAGAGGCCTGAAAACACGAAACCATCATGCTCAGTCCGTCTTTGCCTTTTTGGTGCTCTGATGCCTAGAAGTGTATTAGCAGATTTCCACATCAGTACCCAACAGCCATAAAGGCACGTAAAAATAATAATCAATGTGGTTGACATCCATCTCAAATCCAAAGTTTACAAAGGTGAGTAAGTTTCACACATGGCAGCACTGAGTGGCTCATGGGTTGAATGCCTCCTTAGGATCCAACTAGCAGGTTGGAGGTATAGGGAGAAGCAGCACCCTAGACTCTCTTGTTGACGCTCCTTGCAGGAAGACAAGACACCTCTTTTGCAGGAGTCACAGTACATCACCATGAAGTCTTCTGAAAGCTTATCCATCTTTGATCTCCTGCAGTGAGCAGGACTTCCAAAGGAGGAATGATGTAGGCTGAAATCCAAATAGCTGAAATATGACTTTGGAAGTCTAAGCTCCTACACTGATGACCAGTTTTTTTGACAGAGAATGATTAGTGAGGTATCTCACAACTGGCAGGTTCAATCCCACAGAAAAATGACAGATTTTCTTTGTATAATGTTCTATACAGAGATCAAATTAAGGTCAAGATCTACACAACTTCTTCAGGCTGAGTAGTATTTGCTTGAGTGGTGCCATCAAAGACAATAAGGCTATGAAATACGAGTAAAATTCAGTGCTACTGTTATGATTAAGATCTGTTAGGTAGTAGCTTTTTAAAGAGCTCAGAAACCTGTAGACAATACCAAAGATTGGACAAGCCTCACAGCTTGGAGCTGAAACTATCTCAAGATTAGCGTCTTCCGGGAAGGCAAAGAAAACCACCTTCAGCCAACTGCAGATCGACTTTCCTAACACAGACTGTAGAAGACTTGGAAATACTTAGAATATTTTCCTCACGTGTTAGTAGCAGCATTTTCTAAGGCACTAGTTTCTGTCCATCTCTAAAAAACTAATGGATTGCATGTTGGGCATTCAGACACTACATGGAGAGAGGCTATACTTGACATGCACTTTAGATTGATGACTACAGGTGGCTTTAAAGAGTTCACTTTACAAAGAAAGACATTGCAAGTTATATGTCTGAGTTTTAGGGAACAGCTGGTTGACTATACAGTAGACACTTCTGCTAGTGTACACAATCTATACAACTGTAGACCTCCTGTTAGATATTACACTGTTCACTCCTTGTATCACTTCAATGGCTCAGTTATTGCTGGAAGGGCTGCAACTATCACTTAAAAAAAATTTCCTGAGGAGACCAGTTATTCTCACACCTAGTGCACTTGGGTTCCTTTTCCATACTGCATTGGAGTTTCACTTCAGGGAAATATAGCTAAAATTGATGATCTGACCAGAGTAAAATGGAACTAAAATGTAAAATGCTTTCCAAACCAGATGCAAATTTAATCCTAAGAAAACAAAATTCCATTTTTCAACTGACAGATTCTCATGCAGTAGCCATAAAACACAGAATAGTTAAAATGGCAATTACATCATGTTAATGGATCAAGTCATTTCACCATGCCAAATGCCCAACAGGCAGTCTTCAGTCACCACATGGAGTACATTTATAACTCTCTGAAAGCCAACGGATAGGGCACAGCCTACCCCACAGTCACAAAAGCAGACAAATTGGTTACTGGTCACTATCTGTACTTTCCTCTGTCTTCACGCAGAAGTCTACACCTGCATGAGTAGGCAAACTCTTGCAAAAAGGCTGTTAACCATCACTCCATAATGAAGCCTACAGAACTCGGCAGCCAGAGCTGAAGAATGAAGCCCTGTGAAGACCAAACAACACCTGCAGCTTCCTAAATCAAACTGAGGGCTAAACCAAACCCTCTCTTTGCTCCACCGATTGTCATTTCCTTTGATACTGGCTATGAAATAAGATTATACTCTGCCTCCAGAGGGTAAGGAAAACGTCCTGTGATGATTCAATAGAATTTGTTCCACTGGCTCTCATGAAAAAGTTCATTCTGATGGTATGATCTGCCAAGGAACAGACCTTGAGTAAAACATTTGTAAGCAATAAACTGATGAAATATCAGCTCAATTTAAAAGACATTCTTCAAAATTATGAAATGATTCATTTTAATAACAATTAGGTATCCACAATTTGCTAGTATATATATGTGCTCATAATGTGATAGGAATTTACTAGTGCAAGTGTTAAACTAACTCATACAATTATTAATTATAATTTTTGGCAGCGGTATCAGTTATTAACCAACATTTTTATTACATTAATGGACACTATGTACTCACTTCAGGATAGCATCCCAAATGTCCAGACTGCTGCTTCCTTGATCTGCTATGCTGACTTAAAAATTACTCATAAGTTGCAATTATACAGGCAGTGCAACACTTTTTTACCGAGTTTATAACTAACATACTGCATACAAACATTACAAGATCATACACTTCTGTGGGTCTGCTTTACCAAGGTCAGCTGCATAGCCTCTGCTGCTAGCACAGCTTGTGCCAATTAAGAGTTTACTTCTGGCTTGTCAAAATGAGGCACAACTCCAGTCTGCCATGGGCACGGGAACTTAAAATTACTTGTAACTCAGCAGCCTCTGACTCATCAGTAACTTCACTGAAGATTTGTTATCTTCTTAATCAATGAAATGGTAGTCATGTACAAATGGACTGCCATCCACATAGGGAATTAATGTCTTCAGCTTTGCCAAGCCCTTTTGCTTAAAAAAAAAATAAAAAATCAGGCTATTGGAGTACACGTCTCAAAGCAGAAAGGATTGTTCTACTGCAGAATGAGTTCAATATCTAATGTTTCTCGTTTCAAAATTACACAATACTTTTAATCTATAGATAACAGAACTCTCACTGATTTCTGCACTGCAAAATCTGGCCTGAGGCTCTTACTTTTAAATACTGGAAAATGTATGAACAAGTACATTTTCAAGAGAGTGGATTTTTCCATAACATGGATTTATTACTGCATGAAAAATTCAAAACAAATCTGCAAGGTCCCAGAGCAGGGGGAAGATTCATCGCTTGCCTAAATAAAAATTAGCCTTGACAAAACATTTCAGAATTTATTGTGGTGAAAAACTCTGAATTGGGAAAGCAACAGAAGCTGGAATTGACAGTGTCATCCAAACAGTGTTTTACAGGGAGAGACAGCTTACAACAGCCCAATATGATCGATTACGTACACAACTGATAGCAGAATCATATCAGGAAATCATTAGCATTTCATTGCTGCTTAAGAAATTTTCTCACCCTGAATATTTTTCTCATTTTGACTGGGAGGTGAGGACTTCTAACTTTTAATCCTGTACCAGAAATAACTGTGCTACATGCAAAAAGATACCAGGATTTTGAAATCTTTATGTTTTGAGTGTTTAAATTACCAGCACCTGTAGTGTTAGGCAGGTGACCTGATTTCAGCTGGGACAGAGTTGACTTTCTTCAAGGTGTTTGATATGATGCTATTTTTTGGCTTTAGAAGAAAAATAATGTTGATGACACATAATGATGAAAAATAACATTGACAAAGTTTTAGTTGCTGCTGAGCAGTGCTACACAGAGTCAAGGACATTTCAGCTTTTTGTACTGTCCTGCCAGCAAGGAGACCGGAAAGGCACAAGGAGCTGGGAGGGGACAGAACCAGGACAGCTGACCTAAGCTGGCCAAAGGGATATTCCATACAATATGGCATCAACTACAAAATTGGTGGAGTTGGCTGTGTTGGGCAGACATTGCTCAGACTGGCTGGGCATTGGTCAGTGAGTGGTGAATAATTTTGCTGTGTATCACTTATTTTGTAAACATATATACAATTATCATTATTAGTATTTTTTTCTTCCTTTTCTGTCTTAGTTTTTATTTCAGCTCATGAGTTCTACTTTATTTTTTTTTATTCTTGATTCTCTCCCTCGTCCCACTGGGAGGGGAGAGTGAGTGAATGGCTCCGTGGAGCTGAGCTGCCTGCCAGGTTAAACCACAACAGCAGGAAATCTAAGCATTGCATTTCTGATTTAGGTGGCTGAATTCTGCTAAATCATTTGTTTACTTGTGCTTATGAGGAAAGCAGTGTCTCTATTGTGAAGACAACACGATGGGGACCTGGACTTGACTTGGAATGTGCCATCATCTGTATCTCCAGGCTGCATGGCTGGATGTCAATTTAGATTTGAAAGCCTTGAAATCCTACTGCAAGTTCTCAGAATCACAAACCTCCAGTAAACTGAAAGTGTATCTGGCAGAAGACAAGAATGGAATTTTAGTTTTGCTTTGTAAATTATAAACAAAGCTCTCACACAGGAGTGTAATTCACAGTATAACAGCTGTGTTACCAAAACTGAAAGGGCTTCCCTGTTTCAGCATTCTGCTTGCATTTTAAAATCACTGTCTAGACCAATATGCTAGAACAAAGTTTCCTCACAATAGCTGTCATTACTGTAAATTTCTTGATGTAGGAGTCTGTGTACCTCTCCACTCTTGATGTTACTGTAGTCCTCTTCCATTACTGCTCAGTTTTACTAATAGTTACGTTGTATGAAGTATAGAGGAAAACATCTAGCTCCTGTTACAAAACCAAATTTCTTTGGCCATCAGTATTTGGGAGAAGCTAGTCCAAGTCTCTTCAATTGTGCCTTCATATCTCAAAACCAGTCCTGGCAGAAGATTGAGCGAGGGCTGGTCCTGCCATCTTAGGGTCAAAATATATTTACAGCAGCTCTTTGCAAAGGTGCAAAGCACTCATGAGACAAAAGACCTACTCGAAAAGAAACCTCAAGTCAGAGCTCCCTGGGACACAAGAACTGCACCCAACTACCTGCAGCAAATTCTTTGGCACCTCATGTTTTAAGCCATGTGGTGGCCTGCAGGCTTTGTAACAAAATCACAACCTTCCCTCAACACCTGGAGGACAATTGTAGATGTCTGCTAAGGCCAAATGCATCGATGTCTGTGCCTATGTAGTACAAGTGATGTAGTGAGCACTAGGACCATGTTTAGCCATCCTGCTTATACAGCTATTTGGAGGGAGTGCTTAGTTGGAGGTTGAAACTCATTCTTTTGACCCACAGCGGGTCACCCTGCCTGTTCTACCACCAGGATTTAGAGTCTTAGATCACAGAAAAGTGTAAGGAAATGCCATTTCTTATTCTGTTATGTCCCAGAAGGATATGGTTTTCATTTCTATAAGAAATTCCTGCTGTGAAAGGCCATGTTGCTAGTGGACAGTAAGCCAAATCTGCCAAGTATAGTCGCTTTAAAGCCTCCTCAAAGTTTAAGAAGTTTCAGTCTGTTCCTGTGCTTCGGACTCCTGCCTACTACACACATTATGACCATCTGTCCTTAAAGATCCAAATGTCCTTAGCTTTCTTACTTGCACTGAAGGGACATTTTTTGAAATTAAGCTATGCATTTGTGTTCATATAGTTGCCAAAAAGTCACTCCCTGACTACAGTTGGTCATTTTTGTTCTGGCATTTTCACCAGTCCAAATCATTAGTTAATTAGATGTACCATCTTCAAGATATAAGATTTCACCTTGAAAAACCAAATTGTACAATTACAGCCTAGAGATTAGAGTCTTCTGCAATGATATCATTCACTTTGGCTTTGCACTGCAGCTTGATTATGCTTTATCTCAACTGCTATCTTAGGACAAACGTTCATGAGTTCAGGATCTGGGTATATATGTGCAACTGTCAAGTGAGTCAAAGGCTGGTTCACATCCAGACTTAGTTGTGCTAGTTTTGCTTGTAATGATCTCAGATAAATGCTTTTACTCACATTTCCTCCACTAAATTTTGACTGAAGCAATATTTGACACTTTCATCATCCAGAGAGGGGATGGCAGTACCATGGACCCCTCCACCCAATTCAGAGGATGGGTAGAGCAGAGACAGCAAATGTTGCCAACCAACAACTGAGGTGATCATGCTGAACTTCTTTTCCCTTCCTTGATTCATTTTGAACAAGTCACTTCTGAACTGTTTTTCCCTCAAACCTTACAGCCTAAAACTTATACTGACTGCAGCATTTGTCTCTACTTGGATGTCTACTGTCAGTCCTTTCCTATTTTGAAAGCCTAGCTTCTACTTCCAAATGAAATCCTTTCTTCTTTGTAATGGCCCTGGAGAATCCTGTGTGTTCACAAAGAATTTAAAGGTTGACATCTGCAATGTTTTAGATTTTGAAGGGTCAATATCATTTTAACTAGCTTAGTCTCATGGGTCTGTGAAGCTGGGTTAGAAACGCTGCCTAAACAAGTACTCCATCCACCTTGCCTTAGCCTTGGCTGAAATCCAGAGACAAGGAGGAAAGCAGATGAGGGAAAATAAAAAATAGCTAATTAAAGCCAGATTCTGAGAATCTTTAGCTCCTCTAGCTCATCACAGCCACATGTAAGGAACATGCTGAATTTCACTGAAAGTTCGTACTTTCTTTGCTGTCAGCATCTAAAGTTGGTTGGCCTTACACCCCTCACAGCCTCATGAGCTTTCCTTCCACTTCATTAACCAGCAGTTTTCTAGGCTTGGGTCAAAGATCAGGCTGCTGCTTGCATAAGGAAAGAGACTGTGGAAATATAAGCATTCCAGACTGCTTGGAGGAACTGCAGTTCACTCAACCACCATGTCTCCATCAGTCCCCATCAGCTTGTCACACAGTCCTCAGCATCCTCGCTACTTCTAACATGGACTGGGGCTCATCAACTTGAGAACCCACAGGAAGGCACATTCTGTATATACCAAACAAGACAGCAGTATCTTTCTGGGACACCAACAAACAACACCTGGGATGAAACTTAGAAAACTCAAAACTGAAAGACTCACAGTGAAGACCCATGTGTCTCAACGTGTGGTAAGAGACATCGAACTCCAGCCTAGCAGTACTGAAAGAATCTGCACCCACAGTGGCCAGGGCGGCTGACCCAGCCTTTATTTAGCTACTGTAAAGCAGAAGGGTTCACTGGGCCACATCAAGACTCCTCCACTTAACACGGATATGCTGTTGCAGGGCATGGGGCAATGTCCCATTAGAGCTGCAGAGCAGGTACAGCGAAGGCAAGAACAGGGTTTGGAAGGGACATCAGGAATGTCAGTGGCCTGTATAAAGGACTCAGAAACATGGGAAGGGGAGGCCTCTGGTCATGGCTGAGGGAAGACAAAAACAGTTCGTGTTTTCTTTCCTGGGACCTGGAGTCTGGGTGGCAGAGTCATACCCTGAGTTCACCAGTCCATAATTTAGTAATCCATGTTAGGAAATACATGGGCCAAATGATCTAATTTAATTTCTCATACTCATACTGCTGAATGAATGATAGGTGCACTGAAACACAGCGCATACCTTCCATGCAAACAAGTTGGTGTTTCTACCATCCCTGATTTATTTAGACTGACTGTTAAGTTGCATGTGATTCTGTTTATTTTCTGTGGAAGGAATTAGCTTATTATACATCAGAATAAAAACAACTCTGCAGGGAGGCACAGTTGAGGATTTGTCACTGGATGGACAAGTCAATACTGAAATGTCTAAAGAGATACTAAATGCAGTGTAATTGCTCCTGAAAGTCCTGAATTGTTCTCAAGCACCATAAAAGCCTTTCAGAGATGGATTCAGCTGCTCACGTACAACGTCATCCTATACACCCAAGGAGAGTTTGCTAAACACTGAGGTGGGATTGATGGAGAGTACAGAAGGAGGGTTCTAGGCTTTTCCACAGAAGCAGGTGGAGACCAAAGAGAACACGCCAAAGATCACTAGATGGCTGCCAATGAGTATAGTAACTGGATGGACAGGAGTTGTGTACTTACTGGCTTTCACCATTAGGCCCAAACCACAACGTGTAGAGACGATATAAACTTTCAGCAACTTTCAGTGCAATTGGAAAAACAGCTGCTAAGGACTATGCCTAGCAGGCTGTAGCCTTCTGTGGCTGACAAAGCTCTAAGGGCAATGACAGCATCTTCTCAAAGCGCCTCATGGTGCAGAGATTGTGCTTCGTAAAAGTAAAAAACTTGTGGCTCCTGGGCTGCTGCTGCTTATTGCTGAGGTCTTTCCAATACTTTAATCACTGAAAAAGTGCAAAGTGCAAGTCTAGCATCAAGCACTTAATAATAGCTTGTCTTGTCCCTTCACTGTCTTCTCCTCCAAATGCTGTTTAAAAGCGGTGTCCATAATATCAATATTTAACCACAAGGCTTGCTCCCTCTCATAAGGATGGGGATTGCTGTACACGTGGGCTAAATCACAATGCCTAGATAGCTGATAATCATGAAAGCATCTTTCAAGACGAGGCACTTGATTGCTACGCTAAAGCTTACTGGTGAAGGGAATACGTAATCTATTTTTTTATTGCACTTGAAATGAAATAGCTTGTTTAAATATTAGTCATCTGGATTTATATAGCTCATTTTTAGAACTGGTCTAGCACCTGGCAATCCAGCCTAAGCACCAGGCTACCCCAGTCGCAGGCCCGTTTGATTTCTGTTTCCACTTTTTGCAGCATGTGACAGACTTCTATTTTTCTGGGATGATTTCCTTCCCACTCGCAGCAGACAGATCCGCACACGCAGAGCAGCTGCCTGCCAGGCAGCGCTGAGCAGAGTGGAGCCCTCCTCCCCATGCAGCTGAGCACCATGCTGAGGATCGCTGCTGGCACTGCTCTGCCACTTCCCATATGGCTAAGAGTGGCTCCCTCAGGGCAATAGGTAGCCCAAGTGCAAGAAAACAGTGATAAAACACTTTATTTTCTGACTATGAGACAAAGATAAAGGCAATTTTCACTATTACTGTCCAAAACATTTTCCTGAACATCGGAAAAGATTTCTCCTGCTACTAAAAATGTTCATCTCTGCTTTTCAAGCTGTCTTTGGACATCCTGCCCCAAGTGCTTCAAATTACCGTTTCTTTCTGCCTTTGCCTTACATTTCTGCAGCCTGGCACAGATATGAAGCACGCTGCTGGCAGAAAACACTGCAAAATTTTGCCTGTCCTCTAAAGACAGGCTAAATACTGTGCAGGAGCCTTCCTCTTGTCTTCTACATGTCTGGGGATGGAGCTGATAAAGACAAACAGCCAAGTGATGCTGCCTAATCATTTCTTTTCCCTTGGGGGAAGCATTGAGAAGGATAATAGATACACTTTGCAGCACTGTTCCCAAGGGAGTTTATCTAAGCAGGGAGAAGAATTAATAGGCAGCCTTTCAGGGAGAGACAAATTTGCAGAAATATCACAGTGCTAAGGAGGTTTGCTGAGACACTGAGCACCCAGGACCTAAAGGTGTCTGCGCAGAGCTCAGCCCATGTCCCCGCACTGAGCCTGCACAGGCAGTGCCAGCAAGGTTCAGCTCACTGCAGGGGGACTCCTCTCTGGGGATACAATGTGAGGTGAGTCTCTGCTCTCTGAAAGGATTTGTGCGTCAGGGATAACAGAAATCCTTATCTGGAAGGAAACTGGAGATGAGCTAAATCCCATGTTCTGCTCGAAGCAGCCCTTGCCTGGTTGCCGCTTGGTGAGCCCCAGGGATGGAGACCCTGCAGTCTCCTTTCAAAACCACCCTTCCCTCCCAGGTTGGTCTAGACAGAGCGTTGGAATTTTTGTCTGCTTGTAAATTAATTGGCCTTGGACCACACGGACCTCACAGCTGTGTACCTGGTAAAACAGGAGGTGATGTAACTCAGTGCTTTGTCTGCGTAGGAAAGAATTTCTCAGGGCTAGAACGTTAGTGAACCATTTGAAGCCAGGGAATCATATATAATACAACGAAAGGAGGGAATTTCTCTGGCTTTCCTCCAAAAGCCAAGTATTATTCATTGATCAGAAAACAGATCCCCATCTCCACTGAGAACATTTTTTCCTCCATTTGCTAAGAGGAAAAAGACAAATGAGCTAGCCGTGCCCTCTCCCGCATCCTTTTCCCTCCCATCTGTGCAGGCATCCCCACCCCTCTGTCCACAGCCCCAGGGCAGCCACTTACCCGGAACCATCTGCAGCCTGGGGGGCGGTGGTGGTGGAGGTGGCGGGGGCGGCGGCGGTGGCGGCCTGCACTGGCAAATCTGCTGGCAGCTCTCTGGGATCTTCTCTGCTACAGGCTTGGAGCATGACTTCTGGGGCTCACCCTGAGCGATCTGTGAAGAAACAAGTCATTGTGTGAGCAGCAGAAAGAGGGAAAACTGACTTGCCATGAACATGCTTCTTGGACTTGAGTGCTGAGTGGCACCCCAGCCCCTGGTGGGAACTGAGCTCCTGCCACTGCCTGTTCCTCAGTGAGGTCACAAGATGTCTCTTCCCTGTGTGGTCTCATCTTTATTTTTGTTTTACTTAACGCACTATCTTCAAGACCACTTTCTCCTGTCAAAAGTGGCCGGTTTCGGTTTCTGAGTTATTAAGAGGTAGGGAGAAGGCGGGTAGTGGCAGACAGTGTGATTGCATAAGACCTCTTTCCTTAGGGAAGCCATCTAGCAGCATGCATTATTCACAGGGTCGTTGCTGCAAGCCAAAGAGAGCTAATAAAAATTGCAAGACATTTAGGGTCAGGATTATGTTCATTTTCCTTAAGGCAGAACCAAAAGCCAGAGGAGATCTCTCCTGTTTTGCCAGTTTCCCTTTGATGTTAGAGAGCATTGCACAGAGCACTTCACTTCCCACCATGGCGAGAGGCAGCCCACACAGACTCCTCTGCAGATCACACTGATGACATGGTCAAAATGGAAATACCACACCCTGTGCCTTGTAGCCTCCTGTTGATGAGAAATGAAGATGAGGAGGAGGCACTGCAGAACCCAAGGATAGGCTCAGGGCAATGACTTAGAAAGTATGCATGTATTCAGTATATTTGCATTATATTTACATGCTGGGTGCTTAAGGATAGTCAGTAACTTGAAAATTCCTAATCTAATCCTACAAAAAGAAAAGGAATACGTCCCTAATGAAAACAAAATTTGTGGAACACTGCAGGAGCCTCCGACTGATGTTAACTTCAGAGGTCTCTAAGACAATTCTTTTTTGAAGAACTGAGACTCAAATGGAAAATACAGGATACTCACAACAGACCTGTGTCTCTCTGAAGCTAAGGGAAGTTACACTAGCATTCACCTGTTGCCCTGTACAGTTTGCTCCTAATACTTTTGCCCTATGTCGTGGTTTGACTCAGCAGATAGCTAAGTTCCACACAGTTATTCACTCACCCTCCCCCCTCCCTAAATGGGACAGGGGAGAGAAGTAGAGAAATATGCAGTGAAACTCGTGGGTTGAGATAAACACTATTTACTAAGATAGTGAAGAAAACAAAAGAAATAACAGTACATATATATATATATATGAAGAGGATACGCAGAGCAAGGGCTCACAGCCAGCAGCGACCCTTCCTCCCAGCTAACCCCCTCCGTAACAAAAGGAACCAGAAATCCCTCCAATCACATGATGTTATATGGTATGGAATAGCTCTTTGGTCAGTTTGGGTCAGCTGCCCTGGTCCTGTCCCCTCCCAGTTCCCAGCTCCTTATCCCCCCCCCCAACTGTTTCACTGGCAGAGGAATGTGGAACTGAATATATCCTCGGCTCTGTTCAACACTGCCAGGATGTTATCAGTTTGTTTTTCTTCTGAGGCTAGAACATAGCTTCATACTAGACAGTATGAGAAACGTAACTTCTGTTAGAAACTAAGACACCCTAACATCATCCTCTTTACTCAGCTCTCTTCCATGGCATGTTGGTCACTGCACAGAGGATATCTCATGCCAACCGGTGACCTGCTTCAGGAAGACACCTTCTGCCCTGCTACGCATCCCTACGGTCACCCAGGTCTCACAGAATCACAGAATGATTTGGGTCAGAAGGGACCTTTAATGATCACCCTGTTCCAGCCCCCCTGGGCTGCCTTCTCCCCCCTCCTGCCCAAGCTTCGCCTCCTTTCCCCGGCCAGCTCCAGGCACACGGAGCCCATCTCCTCTCCCGCTGCAGGAAGCACACAGGCTTTTCATGTACTTCTGGCCAAAAAGAGAGATGCGGGTAATTAAAACAACATCACTGCACAAAGGACATGTTCACATGCGTAGGAGGTTTCTAAATGCAGAAAGATGCATTGCTGTGGCCTCGGGGAAATGGAGGTAGGGCTTTGTTGATTAAATATTGTAGAGGAAAGAAAAGAATAGAAAGAGCTCTGTGTAGCTGGGATGGAAGGATGGCTTGGCACAGCACAAAGCAGAAGGCTCAGTTCTTTAAACAGCAAGTCAAAATCTATTACCAAACATAGGGAGAAACAATTCAGCACAAGTGCTTTCCAACTTTCCCTCCACCACCAGGTAACAGTCACAGGCGGTTAAAGACCATCCCAGACAGCTTCCAGGAACTTACACAAACTCTCCGAACGCTCCAGTGAATCAAAGTGACTCGGCTCCGTAATCCCTCAGAGCTGGCAATAAATCTGTCTGCTAAGGAGGTGTATTTATTTTTAATGTAAGTGATCACGGGCAGCAGAGTATCCTCTCTGCACTGCTCCAGCTGCCACAGGGCTGTCCAGCGCCGGGTGCCAGCAGCGTGCCCAGAGGAGCCACAGGAGAGGGCCTGGGGCAGTCCCAAGCTGGGACCCACGGGCAGCACCTGCAGTGCTCACACAGCCAGCTCCCTTGGCCCCCGTGGCTGATCCAGGAGCAGTATTAACCCCCAGCTCTCATTACCGCTCCCTATCTGGCTCTCCAGGAGATAAACTGTACAGCTCGCTACAGTCTTGTGGGAGCTGGTAAAATGGGAGAGAATAGAGACAGGGAAGAATAACATTCATCAGGCTTGGAGCCAGCCCCACATGCAGACCAGAAGCAGCTTTGTGTACATGAGTCTGAACACGGTGCTGGTATGGAAAACATACACGGACTTATTGCTCTAACTTCATATCAACCAGAACCAAAAGGCTTGCTCGGTCTTTTTTTAGACTATTGACTGCTGTTAAATCCCTGGAGGCTCTTCTACCTTAGGCTGATAATAGAGTGTCCTCAGAAACTGGTGGATATTTTTCTCAATTATTTTGCAGACAAGATTAACCCTATACATGCCCAGCCACTCTCTGCTCCTGTACACTTTTAAAATATTATTTCTGAAAAAAAAAAAAAAAAGAGGTGCTCAATCTCCACATACCTCACTCTGATAATTTATCAAGATTCCTCACAATCATTTTGAATGCTTGGGGAAGAACCAAAACGTAAAAGCATTGGATTTGCCACCTATTTGTTTCCCTTCTCACTCGCTTACATGCCCAGTTGGTAGAGGATGCTTACGGGAACACAGATTTTGCCTTTAAGGGTTAGTACAGAAGAACGAGGGTATTTTAAGTTGGCTGTAATCTGGCAAGAAGAGGAAAGACACAAATCGAGGCTGAGGGCCTTGAGGAACGGAGAAATAGTCAAGGACTGCTGCAAGAAGATTAACTAACAGTAGCAAGATAGAATCAAGAAATAAAGGAAAGACATTTGGCTCACTTCCAAGAAAAAAAAAAAAAATCCTGCACTACTGATGCCTATTAGTCTTCTTATGAAAGGAATGAAGGCTATTACTTGTGTCTTATAAAGGTAAGCAGAACAAATCACTAGAAAATATGCTTTAGGGAACAATTTTGCCCTGGTGGAGGATGATGAAATAAATTATTCTGTGCTTCTTTCCCACTGTCTACAATTGAAGGTAAGCTGCTTTTACAGGAGCTGGCAGGAGAAAAAATGGCACCGCTGACAGAGCCTCACCTCCCTCGGGCCTGTCTTGCTACTTAGCACCCAGCCCAGGCCCTGCTGCCTCTCTGCCAGCAGCAGCATGTCCCGGGGCATGGGGCAGATGGAGCCTTGGTCAGGGGTCATCTCCGGCCCCCAGGCATGCTCCCCGTGTCCTCCTGCACCTCCAGCCCCAGTGCTGTAAGCGCCATGGACGTGTGGCACTGTGGCACTTGGCTGCTTGTTTGGCCCGAGGCCTTCTAAGCACGCACAGCAGTTTGTCAGTTTGCGCACACATGTTGCCGGGGCTTCAGGATGATACATTTTTTTCCCTGCTCTGAAAATAAACAGACAGTTGACTTTGTACCTTTGATATGAACATGCTTTTCAAAAAAGGCAAATGTTTTTAAATATTCATGGCACTGAAAATCTGATCCACAAATGTCCAGGGAAAAGCAAGCAAAAAGTGGAAAATGTTGGCTTCCTTTTGTAGTTTCTCAGTGGAAGTTTGTATTTGTGACACTTCTTCTTTTTTCCCTAAGATTTCCTGCAGAAACTTTGGGCCCTGCTTTGCGCAGGGTGGAAGAACCAATCTGTGTGTTCTTCAGTCTGTCTGGAGATATTCAAGACCGGCCTGGATGCTTTCCTGTGCAACCTACTACAGAGAACGTGCTTTAGCAGGGGGTTGGACTGGACCTCTGAGCTCCAGAGGTCCCTTCCAACCCTGTGACTCTGTGTGGTCACAGGTGCTCGGTATTTCTGTAAAGTCCCACGGGGCTGCAGCAGCGTGTGCTCTGCAGAGTGGGCCGGGAACAGAAGATCAGTACAATCCCCAGAGCGTGGCCCTCTTGTGACTGCGAACCAGGCAAGAGGAGGAAAGCTTGGAAAGAGATGCACAACTACCTGAAAAGGCACAGAGACCTCTGGAAGCCTGCTGCTGTGGCAAGAGCTTTATCTTAGAAGCCGTCTACAGAGATGAGGTCTAAACACCGCTGTGTAAATCGCAGAATGGCTCTGCGTAATTCACATCAGAGTTAATCCAAATCCATGTTTATAAAACCAGAAGAAAAATGTGACATCACTATTTATCATGACACTTACGGATATATATTTTTTAAATTATGTCAAAAGCCTCGCACGGAATCATCTCTTCCTTCCTGTCATTGTGCTGGCTGTTAAGCTAATAAATATATACATATATGTATATATTTTAATAAGATAAATGCTGCTCCTCTGATTTGTATCTGATTGATCGCCTTCAGCATCTCAGGTCAGGGCCCAAGGAAGGAGCACCAGGACATGGTGAGGATGGCTGTGACACACACGTCAGTGCATGGCTGATGGGTAGAGAGGTGAGAAACCACGACAGCTTTTGTAGGTGGAGCAGGGACAGGGGATGACAGGATGGGACTCCTGGGTCATTCAGGAGGAGTACAGCTTGCCAGGCTTTCATGATAGGAGCAGAGGTTATGACTTGGCATAGGGAAGGGAGCCACGGGAGGGATTTAGAGAGGAGGGTGTCCCGGTTGCAGCAGGTCAACACACCGCTGGGTGCTCCCACTCATCCTTCCCTCTGGTACCTGTAGCCTGGGGGTCCTGGGATACATCTGTGCTTTGGCAAAAAGCATGAGTCTGGGGAGGCTCAGTGACTGCTCTGACAAAGAGCATTAGTCAAGAGCACAAGCATAGATGAAGAATGGGACAACAATGCTTCCAAAACATTGCAAGGAAAGTCTGGACCCCTTGGCTTTTGCAGTTCTCAGAGTCTGTTTCAAGTGTTACGAACATAATTACTGCTGAAACATTGAGATCGATCACCTAAGCAGATCGCCAGAAAGATGTTTATACAATTTTTTTTTTTTTGTCTGCTTGATTGACTGATTACAGGAGCAGGGTTTCAGGAGGTATCTCTTCTTACACAACTGCATTTTCCTTAAAAAATGCAGCAGCAGCTTTCACTTGCGGATAGTTACCTGAACATTTGAGCAGGACAGCAGGAGGGTGCTGGTGGCAGAGATTTTTATGATGGAAGCATTGGTTTAAAAGATGTTTTTGTTGTATTTCTGTTCATTTAAATCTGTAAGGTGCACAAATCCTCTTTGTCATTGACAGCAAGAGACGAGATACTAAGACATCTCTGCTTAATCTCCGGGGAGTCACTAAGTTTAGAACAGGGAGTGAAAGATGCAGTCTCCGCCGTGTTTTCTCCAAGAAACTGCAATTGTTCTGTTCTTGAACAGCACTTGGCTGGCTCATCAGTCACTCATCTGAAGACATACATTATAAATAAACTTTAAAATACCAAAGTGACGCATTTGAGTCGAGCTGCGCTGCTGCTCTGCTCCCCAAACTGGACGGGCGCTCTCCCTCCCGACAGGCTCCTTTTTCTGGGTCCATCGCCCCACACCACCACCAAGGTCACGCAACAACACACGGAGCAGAGTTGGCAAAACCCAACTCAGCCCTTTCCTCAGAGAGCCCTCAATTCGCAACCAACACCGGCACCCCACGGCTGAACAACACCACCATCGGCCCTCCGGAGCATCACTCCGCGCCTTGCATCTTCCATGCATGTCGCCAGCGGAACGCGCTCGCAGAAGAAACTCCGCTCCGCCTCGCTCCGGCCGCGGCAAGTTGGCGCTCCCGGGGCTCGCAGCCAGGCGCTGCCGCTGCCTGTACCCGCTCGGTCCCGCGGCCCGAG
>WBMW01001268.1:63558-101883 GCA_013396635.1 Penelope pileata | reverse complement strand
GGCGGAGGGGCCGGAGCCGGCGGGGAGAGGCGGGGGAGCGGGGCGGCACCGGCCCCCTTCCCTCCGCCGCCGCTGCTGCAGCGATTTTTCAATCCCATCGAGGCAATCCCTGCGCGCCCTGCACCCGGCGCGCCGCTCCCTCCGGGCTCCTCTCGGCGGCGGCGGCTCCGCTCCGCGCGGCTCCGCGGGGCTGCACCTCGGTCCCGCCTGCAGCTGCCTGTGCGGTGGGGGTTTTTAAATCTTTTCTTTTTTTTCCTCTCTCTTTTTTTCCTTTTTTTTTTTTTTTTTTTTTGAATTAAAATAATGATCACTTGCTTTTGTTATTTATATTTGCTTATTTGTTTATCTATTTATTTACTGCCCCAGAGTGACAGGAGGGCCTGTCCCATGATGGGCGCCAGCTGTCAGCTCGCTGTCCCCAGCCCTGTGTCCAGAGGATATCACCAGGAAGACACTTCCCAGCGTTGGTGTTTCCACGTAATAACACAGCATGCTGCAATAACAGTGCTTGTGGGCATGTGGATAAGGGGTTCCCTAATACCATAGCCCTGCAGGGAAGAAGCAGGCCAGAAAATCAAAGACAAAGATGGTTTTGCTCCCACTGAAGCGATTAAAAGCCCTGCTGTGTGAGCGGTGCCCCTGGCTGCCAGCTGGGCTTGGCGTGCCCCCAGTGTCTGCTGTTGGGTCAGCGGCTCTGGGTCCTGTTTTCAGCGATTTGAATGAAGTAAACAAGTGGGTTCAGATGAAGTGCCGGGCTTAAGGTTTATGTCTCATACTCAGAGATGAATGGGTTTCAGGGTATGGGTTTTAGTTTTTTCCCTCTGTTTCTTGCGCCCACTGAGCTGAGTTTCATAAACTGTTTCATAAAAATCTGCTCAGTGAAGCAGGAAAGAAAATATGTTAACCCCTCAGCCAATACATTGCTAAAATTCTCTTCTTGTGCCACCAAATCTCCGCTCATTTCAATCCCAACAGACAGTGGTTTCAATGTCCAGGCTGTCAGGCCCAGCAGTATCCTACAAACGAGAACAATACAGAGGAATTTGATGGCTTTACACCTGACCTGAGCTCAGCCCGTTGTGGCCAGGCAGGTATTTGCAAATCCCCATCTCGTGGATGCGTAAGGGCCACATACAAACAGAGGCATCATGATGTTGGGTGCAGGCGGTGACTGTACAGCAAATATATTTTCTGTAATGACGCTGAGAAAAGCGGGCATCCTTTTCTGTAAGTCTACTGTGTAACATGCAGTGCTTAATATACTGTGCCCATTCAATTATAGTTTTACTGAGCTGGAGTCACAAGAGAGAGAAAAGCTTTTCAGGCTTTCTGCTGATTTCCTGAAGGTATTTCAGCACTTGGTCACAGTACAGAACATAATAAATTGCAGCATTTGTATACATAGTCCTTGGTTCCTGGCAGAATGAGAGATAAAGCTTTAGGCATTGTACGCCAAAAAAAAAAAAAAAAAAAAAAAAAACAAAAAAAAAAAANAAAAAAAAAAAAAAATTCACAACGCAGGTTTCTTTTCTTTCTGTGTTTACAATGCCTTAATGTCAGAGAACTGTGGATTTTCCTGCCATTAGCAATTGTCCAAGTGCCCGTCTCTAAGTGTTGTTCCTTCAGTTCAAAGACAACTCAGGGAGCTGAGGACACGGGCCATGCTCTGCCTGCAGTCGCACAAAAGTGCCATCAGGGAGGTTGTTCCGACACAAACAAGGGCAGCTCTGGCCCAGGTACTCTGCATCTTTCCTCTTCGCATTGGTAACTGACAGCTCCCTGAGTGAAACAGCAATCTCTCAAAAATTTTAAGAAAATATTAATGGTCAGTATGACGGCCATTACAATTTTTCCTTTCAACTTTGCTTCAATTATTAGAAGAAAGTATTTATCTTGTTTGATCTTGTTTGCTGGTTTTTGGGTTTTTTTTTTTAGAACAATCATGATTACCATTGCAGTACAGTAACTACTCAGGAAACATTAGTAAGGACTGCAACACTGATTAGCTCTACAAACACATTATTGCACTCCTTTAATCTAAGTAGCCCTAATGGTTATAATGGACTCTAAGAGGCTGTTTACTTTGTCAGTATAGATTGAGTTTACAGCACGTATTCAAGTGTTCAGAGGGCATGGGAGAAGGTTCTCTTCCAGTCTGACTTGTCAAAACATCATCAGAAACAACAGATATTCACTTACCTGACTTTAGGTAGAATTTGTTCCTACACCTTCAGAAACGATGGGACGGGTTTCAGCTGGAGCCAGAGGCAGAGGAAATGAAGGTGGCTGCTCCTCGAGGCAGGGCTTTGTGGTTAGTCAGGCCTATGAGAATCCTTTCAAGCTGTTTTTGCTAATGACATTTCTGGATGCAAGTCAATGTACTCAAGAAGAGTTTCAGGCCTGGGGAAACACTAGCCAAAACACAACCAGAAAACATTTCAGCACTGAGATCTCAAAGCCTCCTGCTGCCTGAAAGCACTGTCTCAGTCAGACTAATTCTTAGTTTTGAGTCTAGAATACCATCAACAGGCCAGTAGGTGCACAGCATCGGTATACTTCAAATGTTGGATCACAGTAAAAATATTTTTGTTGCTATTTTTTTTAAAGACATTTTTCTTGCTCCATATATCTAAAGTAGTGCTTTTAGCAGTGGAAAGCAAATGTATTGTTTGTGGATTTGAAGACTCTAAGTAGGAATCCACACCTCACTGGGAAGTTTTTAGGAGTTCACAAATTAATAAAGGTCACAGCAGTGAAAACAGTGGAGGGATTTGCACTTCTCCAAATACCACCATCAAATCTCAAGGAGCGGAGGGGATTGTTCATGATGATTCCAATTATTTTAAAGAATAAAGAAAAATGAAAACAAAAAACATTAGGACCCCTAATTGCATTTACAGGTACAAATAACAGATTTGACTTTCAGAAGACTTGATCTTTCAGTTGTTGGATAAATTCAGTTTGTGTGAATAGATCCTCAACTTTGAGAACTTTTTTTTTAATATTAAATTAAAAGTTAATCAAATATTAGAAGTGGCTTTTAAGAGTTAAAGGTATCAGACTTTCAGCTCAAGCTTTCTCCTAGATAAATACAGGTTGGTATAGAACAGGAATATCTTCAACAAAATCAATGGATCCATGCCAGTTTCAGTGAGGGGTGAATAGGACCAGCATAGAAAACTGCATCAAGTCATCTTTATCTTGCGCTGCAGCACCTTAAGTTATCAGATACCACAGATCTGTGTTCATGACCAGAAATGCCCCCTGCTATGACTACACATCATGAAAGCCTGCTCTTTTCAGTTTTCTAGCTCTGAATTGCTGCATCCAGTGATAAACAGACCTCCTGCTTCCTCACTTTTGCAAGGTGGTCACAATTTGTTCTCTTCAGCAAATGGATTGCTCAGCAGCATCACTGTTCTGTGTTAATAAATGTAAGGGCAAAATGTGTGAGATTAGTTATTAAAAGTGTCCAGAAAAATCCCAGATGTGAGGAAGAGCTTGTATGCCCCCAAACACATCTGGCTTTTTTCAGCTATGCTAATCTCATATCTTGTTATTGCAAATATTACATCCCTAGTCCATTGTGGCTGTTATAATGAAATCTCTACATCCAGAGTGAACTGCAGGTTGCAGAAATCATTTAAGTGCTGTATCAGATTTACACTCAATATTCATTGCTGCTTAGGTTTCATCTAGTTTTACAGGAGATTAAATACTCATTATTTGAATGTGTAAAAGATATCATGAGAATATTACCTTCACATTTAGTCTTGGACTCCATTTGGCTCCCTTGTGGGTCTGATATAAACGGCAGGGTTGGTTACATATTTCCAGGAGGAATTCTTCATCTGCTTTACTGCAGACATCCAGTGCAGCTGCCTAATGCTTTGTGATCTGTAGCTGCTCCGCTGGAAAATGTCTGGCCAGATGTTAAGTCACCAAACCCTACTAACCCATAACTACGTACCTCTTTGTTTACTCCATGCTAATACAAAGGATGTCTTTCTCTACTATCCTTGAAGTTGTTATAGATGAAGAACGAAATAGGAAGAGAACTATGATGGCACAGACTGCTGTGGAAATGGATAGGGGATGGGGATGAGACTGAGTCAATGCACAAGAGTGTAACTATCTCAGATTTTTTTGTTTAACTCCTCCTGCAAGTAGAAATCTGCATGTTTTGGTCCATTTTTTTTTAATGTTATCTAATTGTTATTTCTGACTGATCTAATTAAAAGAAACCTGAGGTCTTATTTTGACAGTCTCTTGAGTGAACCCCAGAATCTTCCCCAAAACTACAAGTCTAAGAGTTTCTGTCCCCCACAAAAGTATGGTTGAATTGCTCTGGTGACTAAAATCATTGTCTGTATGTCTGTATATTGGAGATGTTTCATCAAAAAATGCCTGAAAGATGTTCCATTTCACAGAGCACTGTTTTTCTTTCTGCCCTTTCTCTTACCTCATACCTCTAACAGATTTGATTCCGAGTCTGAAGAACTGGGAGCCAGATTTTGAAGAGCTCACGCCTCAGGTGTGGGCCTTCCAGTCTGTCTTTGTGGCTGTGGCTGCACAAACCATCTGGATTCACATCTAGATTCCAAACCATGGGGATGCCTCAACCTGAGCACTCAGGTGAGAGGCTGAGGAACTCGGCACGAAAGCCTCAGAGTAGGCAAGATGCAAGAAAACAGAGGAGAGCTGGTTCCTACCTACACCTTCTGTGTCTTAATTGTGCTGCTGTGTGAGATCTGGAGATCTTGGAAATAGTCCAAGGAATGCTTCATAGGCAGGATTGCTCCAGAAAGAAGGCAGCAGGAGAAGCAGCAGTCAGCAGAGCGAAGTCCAGGAGCCCAGCAGTTCCCTCTGCCTGCGAGCACACTGCTTGCACAGAAGGCAGGAGCACAACATGCTGGCTGACTGATTCCAGGCCTTAAGGGGTCTGCATGATAGCATAAACGGCAGGAAAAGCTTGAATAATGCAAGAAATTATTCAATAATTCATAAAAGTCATCAGCAACACAGTTGAAAAATACGTTTGTAAATAGTTTCTCATTGTTTTCTTTTTCCATATTATTTTGGTCAGTGGGATACATTTGAAACCCGATGACAGTGGCCCCTCCATTTTGATTTAGCACCTCTGCTTATATTTGTGTAGGGAGACATAGGTGTGAGGCATTCACTCACTGCCAGGAAATTGCTGTTTCCATTAGAGGTGAGAGGGAAGAACTGATACCTGCCACAGGAAGCCAAGCAGATGACTTGGCCAGCAAGCAGTTAGGATGGGGAGATGGAGGGAGGGAGTGGCTCCCTTCAGAGAGGAGCTGAGCAACAGCTTGTGTGCCCTGCCCATTCACTGTTCCCACCTATCCTGAAGGCTCTGTCAGGAAGGTTTGAAGATGTTTGCATGTCCAATTGAGGCATGGCCTGTACCCAGGGAAGAGCAGCAGCATATCCTGATGTGGACTGCTGAAATGAAAGGAGTTTCAGGTTTGACTTGCTCTAATGCAGGCAGAACCATGTTTTGTGTGTGCACATTAGCTGTGCTCCCCAGAAAGCCCAGGGGATGTCCTCCCCTTCCCATCCCGCACAGTGCTACCTCCAGCCCTGGCGTGGGCCTGTAGCCTCCTCCACACAAGTGCAGCAAACACGCAAACCTGCACTTTGCTGGCCAGGCAGGGCCCAGGCGGCTCTTTGTGTCATTTAGCAAAATAAGGCTAAATTCTGCCAAATTTCATCAGACCGAGTTGTGCCTGACCTTGGTTTGAAGAGGAAATCGCAAAGAGATATTAATCATTGTAGCAAAATAGTGGTAGAAGCACATCCCAATATATTTTTGTTTTTCTTCACTTACCCATAAGCTCCAAGGTGGATTTCTGTAAAGATCAGTTGTACCGTTTCTTTAGCAGTAAATCCAGAAGATGTGGCAGCTATTGTAGTGAGATGGATGTGGTGTACAATGTTGCAGCCTGACATTTGTTAATGGCAGGGAAAGAAAAGCAGGGTTACATCAATGTCTAACACAGAATTTTGGTGAATATTTTATATTGGCTGAGGTTAAGAGTTAAGAGCCAGACGCTGAACATCTCTGACTGTAATGGGCCCATCTGTCTCACAACAGTGGCTATTGATCGGGTTGTTGGTCAGAGCTGGTAGGGGACTATTGCAGAGACACCACTGGCATCACAGCTCACCACTGAGACCTGCTGCAGCTGGGTAGTGCTGGAGCTTAACGGGGAGAGTTTCTCTCCTGGATCTACATGCTGAGAACAAAACTCTGCTCTGGGACAAACACTGGCAGGTCCTGGTGTCAGAAATGGTAGAAGCTCCCACTTCTCCCAGCCAGTCTCTGTGCAGTGTATCATACAAGCCTGTGTACGGGTATTAATTCAAAACTGTCTGTTCTCTCCTGAAAATTTACTGTGCTTTTTTCTGCAGCTGGGAAGGAAGATCCATTGGTTTGTCAGTGGTTTCTAAGCTTTTATGGGTGTAAGACATTGTAAGTCTTTTGCATCATGTGTCTGAAGTCACCGTGAGGACTGCACATTTGGCCACTGTTGTCACTTCTTAGATGCTGTGTGGTTTGTATCTATCTGAAGAAAGAGCCAAAGGACACCTAAGAAATTGCTGAAATTGCTGGGGGACAAGAGGATGCAGCATCCCCATCTTTGTTCCCCAGACAGCCAACTATTGTTTTGTACCAGCAGCAGTGGCTGTCTTATGCTAATGGTGACACAGCAGTGCACCGTGCCCAGCTCCTGCTGAGCACACAGGCACACAGCCTCAGAGGGCTGGCTGCAGGCTCTTGCTCCCTGGGCTGTAACACGCTGACATGTGGTGCTTCTCATGTTGATGAGTCCCCCCCACTGTTTCATCTGTCCTCCTGTTTGAAGGTCCAGTCTTGCTTTACTGACTGTTATGTCTCTAATGACACTTGCTGTGTCCTTCAGCTTACTCCTCATTTCAGCTCCTGAGTGCATCCCCCACTAGCTGCTGATTTGGAAAGAAATATACCCAAAGCCCCTCTGTGAGACTGGTTTTATTTTGCATTCATCTCAGTGCCTCCTAAGCATTTCAAGATCCTCCGATTAAAATCATTACATAAATGCAAAGCATTGTATTGTTAAAACTGTAAATCATGACAGATTTTGAATACATACTTCTTGTGACTCAGTCATGAATAATCACAATTTGCATATAATATTTTCCTGTATTCAACATATTCTCCTTCTCACTTAATCTTTCTGACTTGTGCTGCTGTAATATCTTTTAACCTAAATTGCAGCAGCTGCTGTGGATCACCTTGCTGTTAACTTGGTGATGAGTAATCTTGGTACACCTGTAGGCAGCAATAGTTGACAATTGTTTGTAATGAGTGGGGAGGAAACCCATAATCAGAGGAAGCATTTCTCTGTTTATGAACAAGTGCATGCATTTTGCTTTCTTTGTATCCAAAGCTATAGTAGCTATTTGTGTATCTGTCCACTGTGAATGTTATTTCCTTGTGCTTATTACTGCAGCACTGAGGGATAAGCTCATAGTGGGGCTTCACTTAATGAGCGCCTGGGCAAAAGCTGAGGAACAGGCAGCGCTGCCCCAGTGCTCCTATGGGCTTAAGGAGCAAAACAGGCATCCAGGGAGAGGGTATCAGATGCAAGCATGACGGGAAAGCGAGAAGCAATTCTCTGTCTTTGAAGTATCTTCTTTTGCAAAGGACAGCTTAATCCTTCTTGGAAACACTGCACTGTTTATCTATCCAGCTCCTTAGCTGCTGTGTTTTAGTTTCCATTAAATAAATTGGGCAGGAGAGAGTGGCAGTCCCACAGAGTCCCAGCTGTGGGAGAAGGACTGAAGTGCCCACGTGTGCCCATGTCTGTAGAGCACTGTCTGGTGAACTGGAAATCTAGGGTACGGATCGACACACTTGTCCCAGATGTATAGGAATTAAGTTCTGCCGTTGTATACTGGACACCACAGGCAGAACTCTGCTGCCTTCATTGCCTTCAGAAAGGGTCTTTAACACATTTAGGACCTTCCTGGCTAGGGGAAGCCTTGCGCCTTTCCGTGCTATTTTCCATAACACGGCCCCTCCACCCTTCTGAAGGCCTTTGCAACGCGTCCTCCTAGCAGGAAAGAAAACAGGCTTCTGAAGATGGTATATCCTACAGCTCCTTCCATTATGGGGAATTTCAGTTTGGATGATTTCTTGCTTGAGGGAACAAATGTTTATACTTGAGTAAGAAAATTGCCTCAAAACAAAGCTGTTCTATCAGTTGCTGGTTTGCCCCATCTCTATCTTGCACTTGAATATATTCTCACAATGCTCATTTTTGCTGGAATAATCCAGCGTCAGCTACACTGACAATCCCACACAGAGCTATTTAGAGCTGCTAAGAGCTGTTTTGGGTCCCAGAGCATACAGGCTGGTTCTCTTCCACTTTTTTCCTCCTTCTTCATCCTGTGTGTTAACCCACTCTGACCTCCCCATTGGTGGGGGTGCCAGGGCACCCGCTGGTGTGTGACTCCACAGTCCCAGGTCATTTTGCCCTGCGCTGTTTCTGGTGTGCTTTGGAAGCACTGCTCAGGGTGTGCATCAGTCCTTTCCTCTCCTACTTTACAGTGCTGGAGCAGGATTAGCTCTCAGCTAATAGAAGTCTCACCCTTCTCGTCTCCCCAGATGTAACTCAGTCATCAGGCTTCTTTGCAAGTAACTTGTACAGCCGTTATTGGATCCCATTTCACTGTTTGAATCTGGAAGCTGCACTCACACTGCTGGATTGGAAAATAAGCCACCACACAGCAGCAGAAAAAAAATAATTGCAACCAACTCATTTCCCATTGCTGGAAGCTGTTAAACTCCCTGGGTACATTTTCACGTTAGGGGTGCCCTGCCTGAAGCGAGCTACCCGTGTATGGAGGCTGCAGGTGCTCTCACCTCTGCTAACATCTCCCTCTGCCACAGTTCAAACGCACTTCTGTAGATAGATTGTGTGCAAAAAAATGTTGGTTCTCCTCACCTCACAATCAGTGTTAGGTGGAACAATTGTTTTTGGCAAGCTGTAGCTTTGGCTTGATCATTTGTGCTCTAAAGCTTTCCACAGTGCTTTGACCATTTGCTTTCCAGAATGTTTCTGTTTATGCTATTTCCTTTTTGAACTGAGGGTGAGGTTTAGCCTTTTTCAAATACTCATTCATGCTTCTTTTTCATTTGTTTAAATTGCACTAATCTGTCTTGTCCATCAGTATGTTGCCTTGCATACCACAAAGGTAATAAACTCCTGTGTCCATAAGCACTTCGGTCCATAACTTCTCTCACATGAATAGGCTCATTAACTTCTCTACAGGCTGACTTGCATGAGGAAGATGACATATGTGCTCACTGGTAGGATGATAAGAGCCTGAGGTAATTGGATTAGCTGTAATAGAAAAATGGGTGAGCTGCAGGAATGGAATTTGCCCAGGACTGATTTGGAGCATGGAATATCTGATTGCTGCATATCTGATAGCAAATGATGCTCATTTAGATAGTTTTACAAGTACATATACATAACACCGAATGAGTATATCATCTGCAGGACTTAGGGGACATGCACTTGCAGATAAATGCAGACAGTATCTTTTGATGAAAAGGAGTCATAAAGAATACATTTATTCAGGCTAGGAAAACAGTAGCTACCATGTTTCATAGTACAGCAAAAAATAGTCACCTCAAAATTCTGAAACAGCAATGTATTCTGCCCAGGGCTGTTGCCCGTGATGGAGCTGCTGATTCCAAACCGTCTTTACACTATTTCACTTTCACTCAATTTATAGTTGTCTCTGATAGTTGAGATTAATGTGGATTTTATTTTATGAGAGAGTATGGTGTTCATTTGCAGGGTATTTATTTCTCCAGCCAGATAGAGGAGATAAATCACTTCTGAAAGAAAAGGTTCTGTTGCTTGCTATGGACGCGTTAAGTTTGTCTAAACTCTAAAAAAGTTGCCATATAATCTCTTCCTGGGGTTAATTCCTGCAAAACTAGGACTGAGCAGTAAAAGAGCAGTAAGCCATGTACAGCATGGGCAGTGGCATGAAATCAGTTTGTGCTACCTCCCTCTTTCAGGGGTGTTCACCCCTTACTTCTTTCCACAGGCCCCTTTTCTGGGCTTAGCAGAGACAAATGTAACATGCCCACAGCTCTCCTGAAAGAAATAAATTCCTTTATTTATATATTTACTTACATATTTACTCTGTACTGACTGTGCCATACAGTTACGCAAAAAATAGTTGTTTTTATTGTATAGGAGGTGTCCAACGACTCTGTGGGGCTATTGCTGTGCTTTTAAGGATTTACATTACACTGCCATGTAAACGCAAGATTTTAAGGGACCTTAACATATGGCTTTTATTTGTCAGCAGCTTACAATGGAAACCCAATGGTCTTTATATTTCTAAAATTTGCCATGTATCCAGTCCTGGATATTGAAATATTGGAGAGAAACTGGTGTTTATTTTCAGACATCCATTAATTCCCCTACTTTTGATGAATTCCCCAAAATATCAAGTTTGATTTTGCTTTCAGCTTCTCAAAGAAAACCTGCCTGTTCCAAGGGGACCTGTTGGACTAAATTAAATACCATTAGATGAGGGGGTTGTTTCATAGCGATTTAGCAAAGCAGTGCCATCTTCTTCTGCAGTTTGTAATAGGAATCAATCCGCTGCTTACCAGCGCTACGCCCATTCTTATCTCTGGGTATTTACGGACACCATAAATACTTGCAAAGAAGAGAATGCTGTAACCTCATTGCTCAATGCATACACATTTGAGGTTTGTATCTTTTCAGCCTCTCTATGCTCAGCAGAAAAGCTAGAGAAGTCTGCTACTTTACCAGCCAGGACAAATAGCTGAACACAGGGACTGATCTGCTCTGGTAAACATCATAGATTCCAATCTCTGATGTGCTTACAGTAAAAGCTAGGAGAGAAAGGCCCCCTTCTAAAATAAAACAAAGCAGAAAGCAGAATAAGTAGGAGCTGAAATGATAAATTGTAGACGACATCATGTGGAGAAATCAAATAAATCTCTCCAAATATTTTTAGCATGCTCAGTTTTCTTTGAATAGCTCAACAGGAGTTTCAGCGGTTTCACCTGGCATCTTATTAGCACTGTACTGATTGGTGAGCACGCAGCAATGGAGCAGCACTGATGTCCTGGTTAATCACCTCTAGGAAATTATGGAAAGGACACAGGAGACACTTCACAAATGGCGAGCTGAGATTTTGCTGAAAAAAAGAAAAAGTCTGTTTCCCCAGTAGGTGGTCAATAAATCTAACACTGTTATGGATGAGTGCTTTAAGTCAGTTTTCAAATGTTCCCAACCGCATGTAGCATCTGCCTTTTTCAGGAGCCTGATCACAAACAATCCTTGCTGCAAATATAACATGGAGTTACTCCTGCATTTGAGCTTGCTTACTTTCGTTCACTCGGGGCTTTTACTTGAGCCCTTCTTTAGATCCTGATATTTCAGAAAACTATTTTTGATCAATATAATCCTTCTGCAGTGCCTGGTGATTTCCTTATTTTGAACTGAAAATCTCTTTCGTAAGCAATTCCCCGCAGAAACGCTCCTTTTAGTCTTATGCACTACTTGGATTTTTCCTCAGGGATGGAATGTTATTTTTCCTTTTAATTCTCTTTAAACTGCTGACATAAATGCTCTCTATAAAACTTGTTGCAGACCCTGCTCTGTATCTCATATATATTTAGAATTAAGGAGAATTTATTATCATGTGGTCTTAAAGCAGCTTTTTTGTAAGTCTTCAGTACACTCTCCTGTCAGGTGAGTGCTGATTATATATCATAGGAAAAAAAGGCTGTAAAAATAGATCCAAGTGTGGTGAACAGTTAGGAGATAGAAGGCTGGGAGGAATTTTCAGCAAAATAAAAATCTCAGCTCCCACAGAGGATGCTTGCATGGATGATACTGATTCTTCTGAATGGGAGAAGCTGAGGCTGGGGAGGTGGCCCAGTGGTGCTAGACACTATGACAGCCAGATGAGATGGGATCCCTGAGCTCATGTTTCACCAAAACACGAGATTTGGAATCTGGGATTTTGATTCCATTCAATGGCAATAGGGGACATTCACAGCTGAAACCAGATTCGCTCACTCAGACTGCTCACTATGTAGGCACATGTACTGCATATGTAAATATACACAATCTTTTGGAATACATACCAAGCTGGAAATCCACCTTTTCAGTCAGGCTCTGTTCAGACAGCTTACTGTGGAAACAACCCTAAACCCGATCTGTTTTGAATGTGTTGGTCTGGCATTTCCACTGCTTCTAGAAGAGATATGTAAACAAAGAAAGAACTATTACATGCCTTGCACTTACAGAGATTTCAAAGGCCATCACTAGTTGAAGAACAGAAGAAGACAGTATCCTGCTTCTCAGTGATCTCTAAACCACACAAGTAAAAAGCAAGTCTTTGTGTTTTGTGGAGGGGGAAAATATCAGAGGTTAAAGATGCAGGTTTCAGGGGAAAATGCATTTCAGTACGAAAAGAAAGATCATTCTAAATATTGTCATCCTAAAATTAGTGTTACTCATCACAAGCCTGGGAACTACTCAGAATTTATAACCTTGATAACTTCGACTACAGCAATGTATGTGTAAGTGGATCAATTTTTAATTTGTGCAACTGAAAATCTGACAGAGATAAACCCTTCAGTGAATCACAGGCTCAACTTCTTGTTTGAAGTTAAGTCATTTCGTTAGATTTGACTTCAAAAACACACCTTGCCATGATTTAATATTATAAATTATGAATGATTTAAATTGCTCACTGAAAACATATTATCGAAGATTTAAAAGTGAGCAAATGTAAGAAGGCTGTATATTTTACAGGGCACACATTTCATTCCCAGGAGATCATTCAACACTGGAAAACAATCACACTGACTAGGTAGTGTGGTCTGCTGGTATGAGCAGGAGAACAGAAGTTGCTGGTTCCAAGGCAGCCTGTATATAACCTTGAGAATGATATTTCACCTCCTTGTTGTTGTTTCACCTGTACAGTAGAGAGCAGGGGAAAAGCAATGTAGCTCTTTTGGGGTCTGCCCTAAGTCAGTGTTTGCGAAGTGCTTTGAGGTCTGCAAATGGAAAAGGTGCCAGAGAAGTGTTTCAATTTCACTTATATACTTTCCAATTATTATTATTTTCCAAGCAGGGGTCAGATCTCTAGATTTAGCCTTTCTAGGTTGCTTCTGTTTTTCAAAGGGATTGTAAATCTTCCCTCATAGGGCAGCTGGTGGGGAATCTTGTACTCTATAAAGCTGCTGTCCTATTTATTTCTGCTGCAGCTAGGTTCATACAGAAATATCCAGCTCCTTTTTTTTTGACTTGAAAGTTAATAAAAAACACATGTTGGAGGTAAAGAATCAAAATATAAGAAAACCAGAGTTTTTCCATTCCTACAAAAATTAACCTCCCAGTATATCCATCATACTGGCTGCTCTAGCCAGTATTGTGTCTCACTAATTTGTGTTGCATTACAAACAACCCCAGATTACTCATTTCCATTGCTGTTCCTTAACTCCTTGAACTAGTAATTGGAGCTAAGGACTTTAGCATAGGTTGCCTTCTTCATTGACTTTGATTCATGCTTATACATACAACCCTTAAAAGCATTAAACATTTTTAATGTCGCTCTTCCCAGCCTTGCAGGCTCCAGCTGTAATTTCCTTTCTTGACTTCCCATCAGCAAAATTTCCACCTTAAACATTCTGTCTCTCTGAAGCCAAATTGCTTCACATCATCTCCTGGTAATGCATATAAAATTTAGCTCCACTTCAAGAAAATCTCCAGAGCACTGTTTTATGTTTGCTTTTATGTGACTGTTCATAAAGCAGTGATCAAAAATGTGGCAGAACAAGACTGTGACATGAAGAACATCCTAAAGGAATGAGGATGGGTTCAAATGCCCCATGTGGGGTTTATTACCACAGGGCTCTGTACCACTGAATCCTTGTCCTGTCTCTGGCTCCTCCCTGCTGTATTTACTGGGGACCTGATGACCCTCTGGAGAGTCCTGTGCCATCCAGGACATTGTTTGGTCCAGGAACGTCTGTATCCACATAAAGTGGATTCTGATTTATATTCCCCTCCTCAGGAAAGGTACTGTTACAGTCTAAATAAAAAATTCTTTTGAGATTGATCAGTGCTGGCCCTCATGAAACCCAGACTGCTGGGTCATATGCTTTGAGTCTGCCACCTCTTTTTCTCTTGCAGTCATAAAAAGCCTTTCAGGGAGGCAAATTTAATATGAAAACATTTTTGATACATGGGCTAACTCCCATTGCATAATTGTAACCTTTACCTCTGGGAGTTATTAGCTAGGATGACAGGCTTTGAATTTATTTATTCTTCCAGTGGCGGTGAGGACATCAGAGAGCAAACATCAGAGACTGCTCCATCTCATTCCTAATTGGTGAGTTTAATCGTTTCTACCAAAGGCCTCTTAAGGTTGAATGCGAACTGTGTCCTATTAACTAGAAACCAACGTTCAGCAAAGTGACAGTCAAATCTTTTGGAATGGTATTGTTATTTTTAATATACTGGCCTAAGGCTTTTGGGTAAGAAAAAAGGAGAAATAATTGCTTAGTACTGTGAGTCTCGGGCATAATTTTGGATACATCCCTATCTATTGAAGTAGAATAATTTCTATATTGTATATATAGGAGAATAACCAGAACTCAGATTTGCACTTACAGAAACAAATGGCTTTTCTTTTATAATTGGTTCCTGCTGGAGGAAACCTGTCAGCACATTTTGTGAATGCATTTCAGCCTAATCCAGCCTGGAAACACCTTAGTGATTGAATTCTCCTACTGCAGTTCTGGGTCTCCAGGGGACTTCCTCATCCCAGCACTAAAACTAACCAGGCATACTTCGTAGTCATAGAGTTAAAAGTTCACTCCTCGCTCAGTGCACTTCGAGACTTCAAGAGGGGACAAGTTTTTGACAAGATGGTTGGAATGTTTTAGCGTCAAGGATGGTGGCCTTATGCTCTACTACTGAATATATGCTCTAGAAGTCAAAAGAGAGGGGCTTTTCGTCCTCAGACGTTGTTGCAGAGCTAAGACTTAAATATCAAAAGCACCCATGCATTTTACTGAAAGGAAAATTACAAAAACAAAAGCAAAAAAAAAAACAACAAAATGAAAGAAGCTCATGCTTCTCTCTGCTTCTTTTTGATGAGCAAATCCTGACAAACATCTATTTCCATCTTGTGGCATCATCGCGCTCAAGTCACATACCAAGCATGTACAGGCGCTATCTCAGATATCAAACCATTTTATCCTGGTGCCTTTTTTTATAGTTCCACAAAACCTTTGTGAAGCCCAAATTACCAGCGTGAAAGGTGCTTTGTGCTGATTTGTATTTCTCTGGAACACATATAAAGGATATAAGGGACTGTATTAAAGCAAGATGTAAAAAAATTACACAGTGTGCCTGAAAACAGAAAGCATTGAAAGTATGGTTTGAAAGAATAGTAAATCAGTGCTATACTATATTCAGCGTGGCTTCTCCCTTCTTTTGATGTATATTCTACTACATCAGTAAGCATCCAACCAATCACCTGCATTCCAATTTTTATTGTATTCCCTTTATTTTCTGGCATGCTGTGCCAGATTCTGTAGTGTAGATGAAGCAAAAGGTCACAGTTTAGACATGTAACAAAGCACAGAGGTTGTTTGGAAGGACCTGGTTATTAATTTTGAAGAATGTGTGCACAGAGCAATAACAATGAAACAAGTTGATGGCTTTTTTTAAAAAAGAGGACATACTGAGGACCAAACCTTGACTATAGTGAATATGTAACCATGTATGGATCAACAAGAGTTTTCTAATTAACTTCAAGAGGAAATGGATTAGTCCTCAGCCTTGAAAGTCATGATTTAAGAACCCATGGTATGTACAGCTGCTCCTGAGTGACAGAACACGCAAAGCAACCAGCTCTATGTATATCCTCTCTCACTCCATCTACATCTATCACCTCTTATCCATCAAACACTCCAGACAGACTGTATTCTTGCAACATTGTGGAAAAGAATGGTCTTACCAGTACACAACCAAATTGTCCTGAGAAATGTGCTTACATTTAACGACAAAGAAAAAACAACACCCCTCCTCACACACATAAAAAACAAAAACCTCTTGCCTTGTTCAGTGCCTGTCTATAAATCTTCCTTCCTTGACAGGGTTATTAAGAACAACTGGCTGAAGCAGCACTGCTGTTAGCTGAGATTCTTGCTGTCCTACAAACCTGCCAGCCAAGTTACAGAAGAAAGCGTAGAGAATAAATAGTCTTTTTGGCAAAGCTGCCTATCATGCTCTGCCATTTGATATGTGGTCAAGGCTTCTTAGCCAAGTTGTGGTCTCATTGCAATCTTGTAGATTGTTCAGCATAGGAGGAAAAAGGAGAGGCCTGCAGAGCCATGTCTTCCCTTACTTCCATGAGCTAAGGACTGGGTGAGTTTGACATGACTTCAGACATTCAAAGAGATAGATGGGACTGGGTGGAAAGGCCCTTCGCATTCCTTCCTGGGGGAACAGCTCAGTCTCAGATGCTCAACCATATGGCAATGTTCTTATTTTGAATACATGTCTTCAGTGGACTTCGGGAGAGGTCTTCCATCATAAATTAATGTATCCGACTAATGTATCAAGACATAGTCCAGAAGTATCACTCAATTAATAATTGTAGACTACAGTGCCAGGCTATGGTATAGACACACAAAGCCTTGAACTGGCAACACAGGTGAAAATAGAGGGAATTATGGTATATCCACATTATGATAATAACATTTACAAGGCAAGGAGTCATGACATTGTTCCTTCTTTCCCTCCATACATTTCTATCACTCTCCTTAAAGACAGTAAATAATACTACATTTAATTGATGATACTTTGCATGCCTTTTGAATATTTGCTTTTTCTTAAATCAACTGTGTTCTGAAATGTGATGCATCTCTGCAAGAGCCCTGTCAGAGATAGGTAGAGGAGTTATTTTGTGATGATGATTATTAATACTAAATGCCACCTTGTAAAACAATCTCTCATAATTTGACTTCATTAAGCATACTTTGTTATACATCTTTAATTCATTAACTTTGGCATTGTCAGCATGTTGCCACAATCAAATTCAACTTACTCCATATTGTGCAATGAGAGCTGACGGCAGATCTCATACTGGGTTGTTGTCTAATGGACCTGAAGCGCCTGTTAAATATAATGACAGTCTGCTCTAAATGTAGGCATTTAGCAAGGAGAGAGAATGTACATGCTGGAAAAGAGTGCGTATACATCCAGGTGGTGAGCTGGGCAGACTCAGACCATTAATTCCAGTTTCATTTGAACTCAAATACCTGATAGATTTTTGAAAGCCCAGACTGATTCCACCCTTCAGCTACAGCTAAACATGAATTAACCATGGGGTGTTTCAATTTTGCTTACTTGGATCCTGTCCTTGGAGGAGGAGCGATCTGACATATAGGCTTTGCACAACATCTGCTGTACTTTTCAAATTGCAGATAATAAATGGATAATGCAAAATGATATAATTTGCATCAGAAAGATAACTGAAAAGCCACTTACACATATTAGGGGGCATAATTTCGCCCTTTGATGTGAGAACAACAAAAGAATATTAAAGGCAAGTTCTGCTTTGTGTGATATGTGATGACAAAATAACTGAAGCCAATGACACCCTGCAGATCTCTACCTCCTTTTTCAGGTTGGCCAACCTCTAGCCTGCTCCCAGAGTTCCCTGTAGAGCAAGTGGGATACAAGCTCTGCACCCACTGTTTGAAAAGGGCAACTTCCTGAATTCGGGGAGTCAAATGGTCTCCTACAATCAAAGAATCTCTCTACTGCTACAAAGGGAAGGAAAGCAATAAAATACACCCTCAGAAATTTCTTTTCAAACAGGTAAGAATAACTGAACAGCTCAAAGCTATCCTGAGCTATTTACTTCTGCCTTACAGACAACAGACCAATTACCGAAGGTGATGATTACAGTGATTTACCAGCAGCAGCTCAATCAAGTCTCTGGCTATAGGGTTTCCTTCCAGACTCGACAACATGGCAGTGCTGCTGTTATTTTATAATTTTTTTGTGGGTTTGGATTTACCAGGTCACTTCTAATTGGACTTCCCTTCAGTGGCCATGTCAGCCCACACTCCAGCTGGACACGCCAGCTGGCTTCACTCCTAACTTTCTGCCCACTTTGCCAATATCTCAATATGCCATGTCAGAAGAGCCATCATTTCTACTGTTGTCTATGCTCAGGAGATATAAGGGTGAGAGAAAAGTGCTATATCTTGAAGGCTGTGGTGTGTTATAGCAAGACAAAGTCAGTTGCAGCCGTGCATTCACACAGAACAAAACTCAGCATTTTCAGCTCCATAGATCATGTTTTTGGGTTCACCTTCTGTACCTTCACCATAGTCAAGATGGACTCTAAAAGATTGCTGAGGTTTTCATCAGCTATTAGTCTTTAAAGTCAAAAGATCATTTTAAAGAGAGAAAAAGGCTTTTGTTTGTTAAAAAAATGACAATTTAAAGGTGATAGATTTCACAAATTGATATGACACTTAGAGGAATCAACAAGCACTTCTGATATCTATGATAACTCTTTTCCAGAACTTCAGATTTTTATCTGGCTTCTTGACAGTAATTTTATTATTCTGCTAATAACAAGGCCAGTTGCCTTTTCTGATTTGCACCCATCTGACACCACTTTACTTACTTCATTCTGTTCCTGGCCAGAGTTGTCCTTAAGACAATCCCTTTAAGTATGTTTAACCTTTTTGTTGTACAAATTAATATTCCAAACTACCTATCAGCTTTCAAACTTTCAGCTTCAGTTTAACAATGCTTTATTGCTAGTGATTTGCACAATTCAGACTATGAAATGGCCATCGGTGTGACAAATAAGCCAGTTCTTTATCATTGTAAATAACAAACCCAGCTAGGATTTCAGCTACATAGTTAGAGTATTGCTTAGTTACACTAGCACACACAAAATCAGATCCTCAATCTTTTGGCAAAAAGACTAATGTAACTTCCATGGAAATGAGTGTATGGAGTCAGAAGATCTGGTTGCAAGCAAAACTGAACAGAATGACATGGTTCCTCCTGCACTTGTTACAAAAGCAGGGAAACACCCACTAAATCGACAGGATCAGTATCTGTCCTACTGAGGAGTCTCTATTTATTCAGAGACAAATTATTCTCTTACTTCATATATTTTGAACTCTTGAAATTCTTCTGACTTAAAAGGAATCAGTCTGGATTTACAGTTGTGAGAATGAGAGGAGAATCAGACTCCAGAGAGATATAGAAGCCACTAAGTGGATTTCCCTGAGAGGTAAGGCACTGCAGAAAGTGGGATGGTGCCTCTTTTGGTTGATAAAGATTTATTTATGTTCCATGGTTTCTTTTATTAATGCCATACATCTCAATGTCTTGGTCTCACATGTTAAAATACGTATATTTTTAATATTCTTAGCACTGATTTATAAGAACTTTTAAGCCCAAGTGACTAATTCAGTAAAAGCCCTCTCCTGGTGCCTGAAGGTATTCAAGACCCATCTGGACGCCTATCTGTGCAACCTGCTCTAGGGAACCCACTTTGGCAGGGGGGTTGGACTCGATGGTCTCTAGAGGTCCCTTCCAACTCCTGCAATTCTGTGTTTCTGTGTGAAGGCTTATAAGTTGGCTCAAACGTGTCATGGAAATGTCTCAGTAATATATTAGAGGTAGGGGGAAGCTGGAGGTGACCAGAGGCTGGCTACCTCTGCTACTGTCTGACACGAGCCCAGGCTGAGCTTTATCTGCTGTCTCTGACCAAACTGGGAGACTTTTCCCTATGGTTCCACTGGAAGCCTTTGGCACAAAGAGAAACAGCTGTTTTCCAGCCCTTCTCCTGTGCTGGTGAATAACACAATGCTTCTGTGAACAACAAGAAGCCACTACATGTGATGAGCCCTGCTTTCCTGGAAGTGGCTTGGCACCTGCCTACCAGTAGAGAATGAATTCCTTGTTCTGCTTTGCTTGTGGTTTTTGCTTTACTAGAAAACTGTCCTCAACTCAGCCCGTGAGTTCTTGCACTTCTAACTTTCCTATTCCCTTCCCACTCCTACCTGGGGAGAGTGAGTCAGCAGCAGCTGTGTGGTGCTGAGCTGACTGCTGGGGTTAAACCACAACTGAACCAAACGCTGCGGTTTTCATTTGTTGAAGATAATTTGTACAAATCACTTCACAGTGCTTACCCTCCCCGTTTCTGGACCAGAGATAATACTTCATTCAGAAGAGGTAATGTAAATGTATCAATGCCTAGTGGCAGATATTGCCTGTCACTACCATAGTTTGATAAATTGCAGGCAAATCCTGACTTTTTAAATTGGGATGAATTTAAGAGACAAGGTGTGGTGATTTCTTGCTCATTCACGCCTGTGGTGTGCACTGAGACATTATCAGCAGAGTGCTCCTGAAATGTCAGGTCCCTCTGCTGTCTTTGTACTTCATCTTGTGTGCTTTGATGGCTCTTTGCTAACTTATCTCAAGTAACTCTTCAGCCTCACTGCAGTCCCAGATCCATGAAAGGAAATTTAGAGCTTGTTCAGAGCTCTCCTTTCTTGCAAGAGCAAATACAGGCAATATAAGCTGGACTGCAACTGATATAACTTGGTGTGGCTTTTTTAGTCACCAGGAGCCTGCACTGACTTTCTGTTTGACAAAACTTATTTCATTTACCTGGTCGCTTCGTTGGGGAGGAACAGAGGTAAATGCATATTCCCAGTGAGTGGAAGCAGCAGTTAGAGCCCACAGGCTCATTAATTTTTGGAGCCAAAGAGGGAACAAAATTTATTTATTTATTTATTTACTTTTTCCTCTTGTCCCCTGCCTTGGTTGAGTCATTGGCTTGGGACAGGAGGCTACTGAGGTCGTAGTTGCTGTTTCAGTGAATGATTAATAGCTATTTCTAAGTTGTTTTTTTATTATTATTTTTCAAAAAAACACAGTTTCATCAAAACAAGAAGTCTGAAAATGCACTGCTTTCGAGCAAACCTTCACTGGTGGAATATGTTTCTACATGTAATGAAAACAAATGCCTGAGTGTTTTGGAGGCAGGGTCTCCAGCACATAAGGAAGATTATTTAACTTTGTTCACTTCAAACATTCACGCTTGAGAAATTGATATTACCTAGAAAGGCCACTGCTACTAGTTTTGTTTAATTTCTCAGAGAGGGAGAAATGCAAGAAGGTCTTGTTGGGAGACACACAGTGAACACTTGCAGCACAGCTTCAGGTCATGTTACCCCTATACTACACCAGCAGAGCTGGCTTGGATTACAGAAGTACAGCTTTGGCAGTCCCATCAAACCAGGGGGGAGCAGGGACAGCCCCCTCAGGCCACGCTCTCTGTTTCTGGCCCCCAGATCCCCTGCTCACATGTATCCCTCTGCCCTGCACCTTCCAGGTAGAAACTGCTGAACACTTGCTTAGATTTCAGCAGAGTGGCTTATGACCTGCCGGAGGATCAGACTCAAAGTCCCCTTGGCCCCATGGATGTAGACAAGGAAGTTATACAGCTGCGTTCGCCATTTTGGTGTTGGGAAGGCATCTTCAGAAAGCTGAAGCTGATAGGGGATGGAATCCCAGGCTGTAAGTCATGGTGACAAGCAGGGGTCTCACTCCAAGTCCAGGGAGGAAGAAATGGGTGGCTCTTCTCACTCAGGGATTCAAAAAGGGGCAATTGATCCAGGCTCAGTTTAAGCCAGCCTTTAGCACACTGCAGCTTTGTTTAGCTGGCAATATTTCTCTGCAAATGGATAAGCCAGGCAGACCTAGAGGCAATGGTGATCCTTTAAATTGGTTGCTTGTTTTTGTGGAGCGGCTTTCCACTGTTTTATGGAACAAAAAAATGTACTTTCTGCAGCTGTTCTCAGTCAATGCTTTTGAGATCTGCACTGTGGTGGTGCCTGGTGTCTGACTGCTCCTATGGATTAATTAGGCCCCTGCAGATTTTTATTCTAAATTCCTGCATATTTTTTGGTGTTAGTTTGGAGAAATCTTTTTCTGGGGTTACAATATTTGTTTCTTTTCCTGACATAACATTTTGCAGGGTTGAACACTGAAATAATTATTTTCCATGTCATTTCTGCCTACTTCAGAAATTATTCCATACAGCTTTGTATTTATTCAAGCAGAAATGCTTAAAATCTCTGGCAAGAGATGTTGTCGTCGGAGGATAATCACCCCCCCACAGAGATGTGAAGTACATGGTATGGGTGAATACTTGGGACTCCCAGAGGCAGCAATAGCCTACAACAGCCACGCTCCTGGAGCCATCTTTAAGGTATTGAGGAATGTCTTGTTTTCCACATAAATCATTTAAATAAATTACCATCATGGCTGGAAAGTGCCAGCGCATATGAAAAATGTCTTAAATGAAGATACAAAGATAAATCTTTTAAGTACTTACCATCATGCCATGTTCCATTAGCACATTATTATTTAATTATAATAAAGGGGCAGTGACTGGGAGGGAGGCGGATAGTGAAAGGACTTCCTATTTTGGATAGGAGGCAACCAGGACATGGACCGAGGTGCAAAATGGGGCCACTACACATACACAAGAGGCTGAAGGATCCCAGCATACCCACCCCACTGCCTGCCCTGTACTGCAGGGGTGCCCAAGCTGGCTTCAACCAGCTTACTGAGGAAAGCTTGCCAGTGTGCGTGGATATCAGTGCAAGCCAGTTTTGTTGCTATTTCACCAGATCCTGGTGATGCTGTTGCAGGAGAGCTCCCAGCCTTACTCTCTTCATACCACAGCCCAGGCATCAGCCTCTGCCATGCAGGAGAAGCTTTGTCTGGATCTGTCAACCTGTGAGATAGACTGTGATGCCTGAAACGCATGGTGACTGCAGTCTGCCTGTGGCTGAGAAATGCATGTGTTCTGTTAAAGTCATAAAAAATAGCACTCCCTTCTTCCCATCCTTTATCCTGGTGAGGGGACAAGGGTTTTGAAAAGTTGCTGGAAAGGCTTGGATGCTGCTGGTTTGGAAGAAGATCAATAGGGCACATATGGGGAGGGAGACCTGCTGTTCTTGAGATAACATCTTTGAGCAGATTGTTAAGGAAAAAGACCAAGCTATGGACAACACAGCTTAGACTGTTCAAAATGCTCTGAAGCCAGGGTCTCTCAGGTGCAGACACTGTCTGTGGGCTTGCACAGAACTCATTACTTGGCACACCTGGCTGTGACTCACAATTTACAGCTGATAAAATTAAAGAGGAAGGCATGTTCTGTGATTCATGCTCCAGGCTGCATCCATTCTGCTTACTCTTGCAAAACAGCTGGAGGCTGTACGTGATTGGAAACAGCCTTCCTGACAGCAGCGTGCATGGGCCCTGCTGACGCTGCTCTAGGGATGCTTCTGCCAGTCAGTTCACCATCTATGATGTCCCTGGCACCGCTGAGAGCAGTGCTGTCAGCTCCACATCACTCACAACTGCCTTATCCACCCTGTGGATTAGCTGTTGCACAAAGAGGGTCACAAAAATCCATTGAGGTGCCAATGAAGATGATCAGCCCTGCTGGACATGCTCAGGTACCTCTGGCATAGCCTATTTTCCCTTTTCTGAAGCATCCCAGAAGGGAGCTTGTGACCTCAGACCAGTGGCTGGCAAGCACCAGCTGAGGGGAGAGCAAACCTAATGTGCTGGAGACGGGGTCCTGGAGAGAAGGGGCTGGGATGTGCTGGAGTGCTGAAGGACATGTGAAGATGTAATGGTGAGACTGAAGCAGTTGCAGTGGACACAGCAGGAAGGTCTGGTGTGGGGAATTTTGAGCCTTGAAAGCGTTTTGGATGTAGGGACTGAAGGTCGACTAGTTAGCATCTACCCCCACCATCCACTGCCAGGGACCTGAGCAGCGTTAGGGCAGCCTGAGGCTCATTCATGTGCTGGGGAGAAGCCTGGATTGGGCCAGAGTCAGATGCAGAGGGAGGAGGGAGGATCTCTAGGTCTGTGTAACTAACAGTCAGAGCTTCTTGTCCCAAACCAAGCTTCTGCCACGAGTATTTAGGGAAACTCCATTCAGCCTTTATAGACTGCAACAGGGAAACCATTTCTATGTCACAGAGAGCCCTGTGCTGCAAGCAGGACGTGTACAACGCCCCATGGTTGTGGAGGTGTAGTGAATCCTGGCAACTAATGTGTCTATCAATATACATATACCCTTTCATCCTTGAAAAGGTCATTGTTTTTCCCAATCTTCTGAAAAAGAGCCCTTTCATTATCTACATGAAACAGTCTATCTTCCATCTCTGTGTTTGTATAGTGTTGGATGATGGATGAACAAAGAGGGTGAGCTGCGCTGTCACTGGGGGCTGATGGGCAGAGCCCTGCATAAGGGCAGTGTGAGTGGGACCAGACTGATCTCAGCCACCTCCCTGTTTGATATGCAAAATAAAATGGGAAAACTCGTGATTATGCCCTGAAAAATGGTGTCTCCATGTATTTAAATGAAACAGCATGCATGAATTCATTATGATCTGAAAGCTCTTCAAACGCTGCCTAAGTAGGTGCTGCAGCCTCGAGTGAGCCTCAGGACTGGTTTCTAATGCGTGTATTTAAGAAAATTTATCTGGATTTTGCACAGTGCCTACTTGCAGCTGCAGAGCTCCAGCTCATAACATGCAGCCAGGCAAAGGGAGGTACGCTAAAAGAAACCAAAAGCTGCAAAAATATCTTCAGCCTAATTTAACTTTCAGCTGTGGGTCTGCAATTCTCAGAGCTTCCCATCCATTCTGTAGACAGGAAACAAACTATGCCTTGGCATAGGGCTTGCCGGCGATACTGATTATAATAATAAAATGCTTTAGCAATGAGCAGACAATCTTATGTTGTGTGGAAAAAAACCTTTATCTAGCATAATTTTGAAGCTTAAGTGGTTCACTATGATCAAAAGACTGCTATGATCATCCTGTCTGACTCCTTGGCTTTGTTTTATTTTTTGTATCTGTGTGGTTGGGGATAATTTAAAAGAGAATTTTATCTTATGATTTTGATAAGGCTGCCGGCAACAATCCTGGCAAGGAACCAGAATCACAACCCACTCTGGCTATTTGTTTACCTGTCTGTAAGTAAGATACCAAGAAAGAGCTTAAACATCTCCACCCCCTTGTTTGGTTTTGCATGTTGTCCTTGTACCTTGGTGCATGGAGATCATTTACATCTTCATGTAACTTTTCAGCTGTGTTAAGGAAGAATTTTAATTGTCACAATGCAGGTCATTCGTCTCTCAGACAGGGCACAAGCTGCAAACTGCAACAGTTTGCTGAATCCACAAAGTGTGGCTTCAGCTTGCCAAACCCTCGTGGCAGTAATGGGAGTTTCAGTCATCAGTGAAACAAGTTGTCTGCAGCATTAGCTCTGAAACCCTAGGAGAGCTAACACACAGCAACCAGCACACGGTGCAACAAGCTGCCATCACCCAGCTGGCTCAAGGATGCATGCTGTCCTGTGGCCCCACAGGGTGTTGGTGGCTGTGCTGGGACCCACACTTGGGCCCAGCTGGTCTCCTGCCAGCACCAACCTGGACTGCGAGGTGCCCTGCAGCTGGGGTGCAGCTCTTGCTCCTCACAGCCAAGCAAGGTGGAAAGCGCTCTTGCTTCCCCATGATCCCTCACATTATTTCTGACACAATGTGCACAGCCCCGGCCTCCCCCCCTGTGCAGGGCAAGTTCTTGGTCTCAGACCAAGTCTCTGGGAAGGGGAGTTCTTTCAAGTCCTGTTTTCAAGAGCAGCTCAGCTCGCTATGCATCCCCAGACACAGATGATGTGCGTTTTAAAGAAGGTCCTTCATTTCTAGGAGGAAAAGGTCACGAATATCAGTCGTTCTCAAATTCAAAAGGCTGCTTCTTCATAATCAGGGAGGCAAAATGTCTTGGGCTGTTCTCTACAGCTACTGCTTTGCTTTGGGAGTGTCAGAGATGCTCAGTGTCATCATGCGCATCCCCAAACCAACAGGGTTCGCCACTTGGGGCCAGCTCTCTTACCAAAAGTCCCATGAGCTGGACTCCAGGAGAAGACCTGCTCATGTCTGCAGTGTGGCACAGGTCACTGGAGATGAAAGACCAAGATGAGGGAATAAGGGACATACCTCAAGCTCTGTCCCTACCCACGCTGTGAGCAGTAGTCACTCCTGCCATGCTGGCAGGAGCCGAACTGTCTCGATGGAGCAATACAAAGTGAGCAAGAAAGAGCCAGAGAGGCTAACTGCCTTTGTCCAGCAGCCAAGGGCTGATGAAGACCCTCCATTTAGGTTTCCCATATATTTCAGAGCAGGCACTTGATTTTCTGCTTGCAGTGGATGTTTGCGAAGAAGTACTTGATGGTGTCAGACTGAATCAACTTCAGGTTTAAACTTGAGGCTTGTCCAATAGTTTCTTGTTCAGCCTCTTTCCCCTGTGTTGTGGGGGGAGTAACCAAAGTTTTAGCTTTAGCAAGCACATGGCTGTCTTAGAGTGATGAGGGTAGAGCACAATGGTAACGCCTGCTTGTGCAACGAGGGTGGGATGCAGGAAACTCAGAAAAATGGACTCAGAAAAACAAGTGTGTTTTTTCCTGCTCTGAGCACTGGGACCCTCCATAGAGCATCTTCATTCAACCACTCTTTCCCTGGGGTCACACTGTTTCCAAAAGGGTCACTCCCAATTGCTCAGCACCTCCAACAGGGCCCTTAGAAGACAGTTTGTCCCAGTGGGAGCTAGGGAACGAAAGCTCTGGCACAGGCCCAGCAAAGTGGCCTAGGTTAGTCCCAGCCTGCGAGAGGCAGCCCACAGTGCTCGCACCTGGCCCACACACTGTGTCCCTAATAACCTTCACTGCTGACGTCTGTCTTTTGTCATGTCAAGTTGCCATGCTCTATCTGCAATCTTTCTGAAATTCTCAGGTGTTAAAATGCAAACGTTGAGCTGTGGGAACGTGCAAGGCATCCTGAAATCTCTGCTGTTGTTCTGCAGAGCGGCTGTGCTGGCAATGCTGCTGGTGTGTGTGTCAGTTCACAGCGGTACCACTGTAATTTGAGGCCGTCAATAAATTACTTTAGTGGTCTTTCACTTGAGCCTGGTTTGAGCTGGACAACCCATGATAATCAGATAACAGGGATCTCTTGTCTGAGAATATAGTAGATCCACAACCAGGACCCCCTTACAAGTGCGTTAGCTCTGCCATGCGAAGATTGCCAGAATAGCCAAAGGACAGCAGGACAAGACATCTGCTGCATGAGAGAACGGTGCAATGGGTATGGAATGGGTCAGGAAAGGCAGGAGACTTTTCTGGTTGTAGCCCTAGATACTGGGAGCCCCACAGGCACCTCAAGGGTTTGCTGAGAGAAAAGAGTGTGTGAGGAGAGACTGCTGCTGAAATGAAATGAGAGTGAGGTAATGACTGTGAGGGTGCAGGCCAGGCTCCTCTGCCAGCAGCAGTGAGAGGAGGGCATCCCTCAATGCCTTGGTAATGCACATCTCCCAGAGGTCTGGGGAGGCCCAGCAAGGCCTCATGTGTGGTCTGGTGCCCCCGAGCACTAGCAGAACAGAGTGCTGGCAAGGGAAACCCTCTCCTCCTGCCAACCACAGTTACATTTGTCTTTGCCACTGAAGTTGGAGCCAGCTACTCCTTCTGCTTTCATGCTTTACCCTTCAGGACAGCCATTAACCATCTCGTTTGCACAAAGTTTCCAGCTGAGAGAAGGCAGCATCCCCTGGGACTCCCAGCTCCTTGACATCCAAACATCATGAAACCAAATGGATGAAGACAAGGACATGGAGATGGAAGGCGTTCTGTTTTGAACTTTGTTTCCCAATCTGCTTGGGTATACTCCCTTCCCTTCATCTGGGCACAGGAAAGGAGTGAAGCATAAGCCAGCAAAAGTAAAAGTCTTTCTGTACTGAATTTTTAGTTTGAGTTTACTCAAACTGCAGAGTTAACTTTGCAGCATCCTCAGTAAGACGTTCTTGGACTCCTTGCATTTTCTAGGTTCTTAAACACACCGAGTTACAATGTAATTGAAAAATGAGTGTATTTCTTAGAAATGAAGTGTAACCAATAGCCCTGGTCTGCTGAGTTAATAGAGAAGCTTAACATCATTATATCTTTATTAATAACAAGGCCAGTCAGCCATTAGCAAGAGGAGTTCATTCATTGCATCTCTCTGACACTTTCCAGGTTGCTTTTTTTTCCCCCATGGTAAATGAGTGTTGCTTGCACTCATTTTCTATTCACGTAATTCCCATTAGCAAGATGAACACTGGTGAAAGATCCTCCTTTTCTCTACCTCTAAACAGACACTGTTAGAAAGATGATGGCAGGAATAATATGAATATGTGACAGACAAAAATAGAAAGGCAAGAAGGACACAGAGAGAGAGCAGTCCTGGTTTAAGAGCAAAGAGAGATTGGAAGGAGGGACCTATGGCCCTGCCCCAGAGGCGTTCAAGCCTTTCTATTACCCCACTCTGAGCTAAAAGAGACTTGGTAACAGGGAGCAGCACGAGAGGAGCTGGGACACGCGGCGATAGCTGAACACGCTGGGTTCTTATTGTGTTTAGCAAGCTCCCAGACAAATCAGTATTAGCTTGTAACAGAAAAAGTCCCCAAACTCTTACAACTACGCCATTTGATCTTCTCTTTCTTCCTTTCTCCAGGTCCTTTCCAGTCTTCTCACTCTCAGGCTTCTCACCAACCTTCTCTTTCCCAAGCTTCTCAAGCTACTTTCTTCTCTGCCTGGCTGGCCTTTATATCTAAGCTTGGGGCAAGCCCTCCACCCCCCCCCCTTCCCCCCCCCAGGTCCACCCCTTCTGGTCACAGGTGGAAGTGATCTACCAGTATTCCCCAGGCCAGCCACACCCCTCCACCATGTTCTCAGTCATCAGTTCATGCTGTGATCAGCTGTTTCTCTACGTCGCTACATGTATTCCCACTGGTCTTTCATTCTGCCCCACAATCTTGTTTTGAATACACATCTCTGCATTTGAGAGACACATCAGACAATGTGGACATATTTCATTGACCAGCTGCACTTAATATACAGAGCATTGTAAAGTATCCATTCTGTTTTCCTCATCACCAGCAGATATGCACTCAACAGGTTAGTTCACCTACCTCAGAAATGCAGAGCTCCGTTGGGCATTAGATATTATCAATCAAGAAATGACACGTGATTGGTTTAGTGGTGTAAAATACGTCCTCAGGTGATAGCCGTTACTCTCTGGGCTGCAGGACTTCCTCATGTCTCCTCTTGCTCCATTCACCTGGTCCACAGGTGCCAGGCATTCTACGTTCATAATCAGTCAGCATAGTTGCTTAATAATTATCTCAACTAAATTAAACTCAGTATGAAACACGATGCCTGTTTCAGACCTAAAGAACAATTTGCATGTTCAAAAGCTTACCTGGTTTTTTCCAACTGTATCAATTACACTGATAAAATACATTTCTGCAACCTTTTGCCTTTTTTCCACCTCCCTGAAGAAGAACAGTGTGAAGTCTGGCAAATGGTAGTTCTTAAGGAAAAAAAGCCATTCACTTTCTGATCTAGTGGGTGGCAAACCTTCCAACCCAAGCCATTCTGTGATGCTATGAAAATGTGGACACAACTAACCAAAGTGCAGTGCTCTTTCATGTAAAATACACTGCAATCAGAACTTACTTTTCCAACAATCCTTCCTGGAAATGGATTATCTAAATCATCTGCCTGCAAATCAATATTCCTGCTACCAAGCAATCTCTCCAGAGCCAGCAAGCGTTCAGCCTCTTGATGCTCACTGCAGTTTCTAAACGCCAGGCTGATACAGCTTTTGTAGTGGTGATTAGGGCTGCCTGCACATCGCAAACAGCATTTGTAAATATTTCTCAGAATCCCCAAATGCTGCTGGATTCATCCCTGATCCTGAGCCATATACTACGTAGTATTTCAAATATTTATAGAAAACTTTCCCCCCTCCTTTACAATTATTGGAGAAATAGGTGTTTGTGACTGAAATTTACCCCGTACAGAGGGCTGAAGCAAAGGACAATGAGGTCCTGGCGTATTAAGGCTTCTGTGTACTACATTTGCAAAAATAATGCTGAGTGGTTGATGGGCATGCTTGTGCAAATAAAATACAAAAGCAATTTCATAAAAACCTTCTGATTTTTAAAAATTTTACTGCATAACAATATGCCTCTGTTTTGTTTTTGTTTTTTTGTTAACAGCTGTTTCTGGGAAAGGAGTTCAGATAACAAGATCAGATTAGTTCCATTGGTGATATTAGGCAATTTAAGTTTTTAGAAGTCTCTGTTAAATAATAATAAAAAACAAATGCAGATTTTTTAATTTTTTTTATTTCCCTAGAATAGCTTCATAAGTGGGGACTGTTTTATTCAGAGCATTTGGACCAGGTCTGCAGTGACATTTTCAAACTCCACTGACTGCCTGTGCAGCTGGCATGCAGCATTCACCCTGTGGTGGCTGGCGGCACTGGCCTGGATGTAATCTTGTTTGCATAGTCAGTCACATACAAAACTGAGAATTACTCTACTGTATGAACAGGGTATTCATTACTTGCCACATCCCATTTTAAAGGTTTCATTCACCCAATCAAGAAACAAAGATGACACAGTGTGACACAACTGAACTGACACAAAATGAACTAACCCAATAGCTGGAGCCTAGGCTATCTAAACTGTCCAGGAAATCATAACTGGATAACTAATGAATAATTCTTAGAAGGAAAAAGAGCTTTATTTTAGTCCCAAGAAATTTCTGACCAGTGTGCTTGCATGAATATGAACTAAAAGAATGGCAAGGAGAAAAGGAAGAGACAACCAGAGAGGCTACCATGCCAGAAATCCTTGTCATTATTCAGCCAATCCTGTCCCAAAGGTGACACATAAAAGTTAAACAGAAAAAAAAGTCCATGAACAGTTCTATTTCTAGATGTTCTGGGATCACACCATGCTGTAGGTCAATTCAGCTGACAAAATAATAAGCCTTGACAGATTCTTGGTAGATCTGTCACATCTTTCTCCACAGACATTTAGCAGGATCCCCAGTTGGGTTCACTGAGTTGCTTACACGGCTAGTGACCCTGCATGGGGACCTGCTCCAGGGTGGCACAGATGGTCACTCCTGTGTGAAGCAGTTCCAGCCAGTGTCGAACACGCAGATATCTGTGCTGCTTTTTTTAGATTGTATTGGGTGCAATCACCACTAGAGTGCACAAAATATGAGGTACATGAAAAACCTCAGAACGATCTTCTCTGTCAGAAATCATCTCTTTTCTGCTTTGCCCTTAGAGTGACATTGCAGAATGACAGTCTTTAACATGTTGTTGATGCTGAAAACAAAAAATGTTAATAACAACAAATCTCTACCAACTATAAGTAAATCAAACTCCTGAAGATCACGTGAAGATCCACGGAAAAGATTCTACTGAAAGAAAATTTCTATTTGCAGTCTGCTTTTACCAAGTCTTGGCTGTTTGTGTTCACTGAATAACTCTGGTCACTTTCAACACCTCCATACCTGGAAGAACAACTGATAAGCTTTCCTCTGTTCTGCCAGAGTTCTCCTAATGTTAAATTGGTGCACAGTGGTTCATTGATATTATTTATTTCTCTTTTCTATTTTTAGGGAAAGCTGTATCATTGCATAGCTAGTTCTCTCACTTATAACATTTGTTTTAAGAATCTTCTAAAGTTCAGCTGCATAAAAAGACAAGTATGTGTGTTTGGAAGGTCTGACAGCTTGTGAGTTATCAAGGCCTGAAAAGCTGGCAACTGGGTTCTAATGTTTGAAATGAATATTGCTTGTTTCACTACCAAATCAATCTTTGCAAGTATTCTAGGAGCTGATAGGGTGCTACCTTTTTGGACAATATTCGTCCTGCTCTTCTTGCTTGTCATATTTTTTAATTGTCTGATATTTCACCTCTGATATTTCTGATATTCATTTTTTAGAAACCAGAGAAAAGTTGTTTTCCATAATAGCTTTTTCATGTTGTGTAAGGCAGGGTCCAAAATGACTGATTTTTGGCTGGGTAAAAAATAACGATTTCTCTACTGTCGCAATCACAGTCTGCATTTTATGATACTATATCGCTCTAAGCAGCTGCTGTCTAATGTAGGGATTGCCCTGTTTCAGCAGTACGAATGTGTCCTTAAACAGCTGTAGATAAGCAAATTCAGAGTCTTACTGAGAACATACCATCACATTTCCATTGGTAATGAGTAAAACATCACAGTACTTTTCATCTAAAATGAGCTTTAATCTAAGCTGAAGATACCAGCAAGTAAGAAAAAATGTTGTGTCAAGTGGGCAGCAGCCACCTGGAAGCACAATGGCTCTTGCCCCTATACTTTAGCCCTCAAACGAATCCCTGGGATACCTCCATTAGTCAGGGATGCTTACTTGCACCTACAGGGAAAGGGTTTCCTCATTCCTGGAGTTATAAAAAAGATTATTTTGAATCAGAGGAAGGTGTAAGACTGCAATCATCAGAGGCACTACATGAAATGGAGATGTGAGAATTACACAGTTGCTTCATGCAANTTCTTCTTGCTCAAGTTTGGATTCCTCTGTTTACAAAACAATTTCTCCCAAAAACTGCATGTGACAATGTGCTGTACAGTAGTGCTGTGTGAGAAATAGCGTGTTTGATATTTCTGCTACATGAACCAGGCTCATGGTAGAGTCTGGATCCAAACATCTCCCCAGGTCAGTGAGTTTCAGGTCACATACGGATAGGTCCCTGTAGATGGCTCAGGCAAGGAAAGAAGAGTCCCTGGGCCACATCTGAACTGCTGGCACATGTAAGGAAGATTGGGTTTGAGCCTTGAGACTCCATGCTTACCTGCCCGAATTTATCCTATATATTGGAATTTGGAAAGAAAGGAAAAGATGACTTGGATGTCTTTGTGCTCCTCTGGCTCTAGGCCATTTTGGTACAGAAAGCTCCTGAGTTAGCTTTATTTCCTACTGGCTACAGTAATGCTGGTGTCATCTAAAGAGCCTGAAGAGCATATAATGATGGCTCCTATCACTTCCTTGCTCTCAGAACCCCCTTCTGTGGAAGTAGGGCTGGATGAATGGAGTAAGAACAACATTGTTAATTCAAGACCCCACAGGTAATACTTAAAGGAATTCAAACATGAGACATCTTTCCAACTGCTTTTCAGTGCTGAAGCAATGCAAAAACGCCCTCTACTCAGTCTGTTTTGTAAATGTATCTGTGGTGTTTGACTCAGAAGGATGAAGTGACCCTACAGCAAAACTTTGGGCTATGCAAACAACTCTCACTGCCCCACTGCCCAAGGATCAGAAGAGGACAGATGGCCCTTGATGCAGAGGAGATAAAGTTGATGGCACGTGTTTTATTCATGACCCTTGTGAGCTAAAATGGGAGGTAATAAAGCTGTGTCTGGATATACATGAACAACCCGCCCACTGAAATGCAGTCTTCAAAAATCCTGATTAATAAGTTGCACTTCTCTTCTAGCTCCAAGCAGGCCTCTTACTCTTCTAGAGGAAGAATTTTACATAAATTAAAATTAATACATTTTTTCAACTAGGTCAGTGGAATGTAAATGTTCTTTTCCAGGGAGGATTGTACATCGTAATTCAGTTAAGGGATGCACAGCACAGATCAATCCTGCTGCATTTATCAAAGCAGAGCTGTTTGGAGCAGAAAGCAACCTAAGTTTTCCTACCAAACACTTCACTGCAGTATCTGAAGGTTCATGGGGCTGAAGAAGGTATTTGTTTGGCTCCAGAGAAATCTCAAAATCCTTCGCTTTTGACTATATACCAAATGTGACCCTGAGTGTGGTTGGGAAATCTGTGTGAATAATGAGACAGCAGAAGAAGCCCTATCCCATTGCTTTTAAGCTCCAGCAGGAGTATGCCTGCCCTGTGGTTGCAAACAAGGCAGAGCAGCTCAATGCTCAGCAGCAAGCTGAGCACAATTGAATTTATGCTTCCCCACAAGCATGGAGCCAGCAGGACCACATCGCGCTGCTATGTCACCCTCAGCCACTGCCTCAGACCCTGTAGTCATCCCTAAATGCAGACACTGCACACTGAACTACTGCATCTAAATCCTTGGTGGGGTCTGCAAACCAGCAAGCAAGAAATAACATCATTTTATGAATTTCATGATGTTATTTCATGTTATTTCATGAATCTAGTGACATTCAACAAGGCTAAGTACAAGATGTTGCCCTTGGGTTGAGGCAATCCCAGATATGAGTACAGAGTGGGAGAATAACTCATTGAGAGTAGCCCTGTGGAGAAGGACTGAGAGGTCCTGGTGGGCAATAAGCTGGACATGAGCCAGCAGTGTGCACCTGTACGGGTATCCTGGGCTGCATCAAAAGAAGGGTGGCTGACAGAGAGAGGGAGGTATTTGTCCCCCTCTGCTCTGCCCTTGTTAGGCCCCATCTGGAGTACTGCGTCCAGGCCTGAGGCCCCCTGAAAGACATGTAGCTGTTGGAGTAGGTACAGAGGAGGAGGACCACAAAGATGATCAGAGGGCTGGAGCGCCTCTTCTATGAAGAAAGGTTGAAGGAGCTGGGCTTGTTCTGCGAAGGCTCCGGGGAGACCTCAGTGTGGCCTTCCAGTACTTAAAGGGAGCTTGTAGTCAGGAGGGAGACCAATATGGTCTGATAGTGATAGCATAAGGGGAAATGGTTTTAAACTAAAAGAGGGGAGATTAAGATTAGATATTCAGAGGAAATTTTTTACTCAAAGGATGGTGAGGCACTGGAATTCGTTGCCCAGAGAAACTGTGGATTGCATCCCTGGAGGCATTCAAGGCTAGGTTGGATGGAGCCCTGGGCAGCCTGATCTGATGGATGGCAGCCCTGCCCACAGCAGGGGAGTTGAAATTGGATGATCTTTAAGGTTCCTTCCAACCCAAGCCATTTTATGATTCTACAATATGTGCATCTCCCTGGCTTGGCTTTTCTCTTTGGGCCTCAAGTGCACATACATACTCGTGTACTGAAATGAATGGCCACACTGACTTCTAGCCACACTGGGGAGAGGTTCTAGAGCTAAGCAAGCATGTGGCTGTTCCCAGAAATGGACTGGGGCTGTTGTTTCAGTAGGCTGGCATAAGAAAAGATCCTGTGACTGAGGCCATGATAGAGCACCAATACAAAATCTTCTCAAAAAGATAACATCTTTCTTCATGACGGATAACACTTTGAATTATGTTAGTTCCCCTCAGAGCAATCTCATCTTTCTTCTAAAAAAATATCATAAGAAAATCTTTCTGAGTTTCAGACTTTCTTTTATGAGCACTGAAACACAATTGCTATGAATGCAGAATAGCCCCAAACAAGCTTGCAAATAGTAGGTGGGAGGAAAGGAGGATTTGCTTTTCACACAATTCTAGCACACTCTTTCTGTGCCTCACACTGCAGTTTTACCCACGACGTATTTTACCATTCTGTATGGTAAAAAATGCTCTAGTGAATGAGATCAAACATCTCTCTAGTCCAGTATCCCATCTCAGATGATAGCCTGCATGGATACTAAAGGAAGGACACAAGGATAGGGTGCACAGTGATCTGTACCTCATATTCTCTTTTGGCTTTTGACAATCAACAGCATCAGGAGTCCTTGAGCTACAGGTTGAAGGTGGATTACTCAGCTTAATAGTGGTCCTATGTGGCATGACTTTGTCTAAGACCTTTTTAAACTGATTTATACTTTGGCAGCAAGACTCACAGTTCAATGTATCATGCAGAATATTGCTTCCTTATGGTTTAGACCTAGTGCACGATAATTCAATTTGTTCCCCCTAATGCTTGCACTGGAGAACAGAAATTAACCCTGTCTTCATTACATTCTCCATGCTGGTGGTAATTTTGTACACTTACACCATACCAGCTCAGCTTGTTTTCTTTCCAAACTGAAGAGGTCTCATTTAATCTTTCCTCATATAAAAATAGTTCCAGACCTCTGATCATCCTTGCTTCCTTTCCTATAACTATCTACATCCAAAGTTTTTAACTTATTTTTGAGCTATGGAGAACAAAACTGCAACTGGTGTTCAAAGGTGTACAAACAGTATAAACAGTGATGTCATTACTGTTTGCTGTGCTGTTTTACTCTATTCTCTCATCCAGTAATTTGCCTTCTGATTGTTGCAGGGACTGATTGTTGTATGTTTTCAGAGAGCTCATACTTCTGTTTTGGTTACCCAAGATCTTTTGAAAGTTGCTATCTAGAGCCCAGCATTGCAGATGTATAAGTAGAGTTATTTTTTCCCCAAGTGCCTTACTTTGCAGTTGTCAATATTGAATTTCATCTGGCACTTCACTGTCAGCTGGTGTTATAAGCACCTTCTGCAACAGTCAGCGTTAGCTTTGATTATTATGAATGATTTTGTATCATCTGCAAACTTGGCCACTATTCACCCTCTTCTACATGCAACATACAAAGATGGTGAACAGCACCAATGCCAGCATAAGCCCTTGGGGCACTCCTGTAGTAAATCTGCCTTCAGTCCAGAGAAAATGATGCTGTATTCTGTTTTTTGCACATCTACCTTATCCATTAACTATCCTTGTTCCTTGGTGGAGGCTGGTGTAAGCTCTGTGTTAATAGCTCAGCAGTTTTGCATTTGAGCTCTTTCAGTGTACTTGGTTGAATGCTATCTCATCCTCATGGTCAATTCATCCAGGAGGGTCTGCTTTCTAGAAGCTATCTGTGCGTCTCTTTGATCAAACGTGTTTCTGATGAGGCCTTGTCTGAGGCTTAACTATCTCACCGTCAAAATTCCATCTCTGGGAACAGTGCAGGTGCAATGCCTTGTTTATCAGAAAATATCAACCTTTTGCATCTTCCAGGAAAACTAGTCCCCAGTGCCAGGGTCCCATACACCTGAGTTAAACTCTTGGACCAAGCGTGATTTCCCCACCAATTCATACCTAGGGATTCTTTCAGTATCCCAAATTTAAGTTCTATCAGTTATAACTGGGAAGCTGCTTTAAATATGTTCTTTCCAAATTTGGAATGCTGGAATAAGTGCAGTGCTTAGCATGTAACACGGTGGAGTAATGTCTTTCTGTCAACTATTGTCCAAAAAAAAAGGCACATAGCAAACTCTACTGCATCCCATCGACACCCACATATAGGTCCCAGTGAACATAAACACTGTGATATTCCAGATAAGTAGAGTGCTAATCTGCTCAGAGTACTCAGCTCTTGTGTTTTTAACATAAAAATCCTGGGGAAACCTGATTTAGCACCTGTAGAAATGCATGCACAATTCAAATTTGGCTTCAGTGGGAGTAATGAGCCCAGAACTGCTGTAGCAAACACCTGAGCTCCAGAGAGACTGACTGATCACTGATGCTTCACTTAATATTGGTTCTGTGATTTATTCAATTTCTTCACCGCAATATGTACTGCAGATCCCATTTCCATCTGAAACTCTTCCTGATGCTTTGTGGAGGTAGGACTGTGCATCTGTGCATTTCTTTTTTTTTCTTTTCTTTTTTCTTTTTTCTTTTTTTTTTTTTCAATTTTTAAGAGGTCTTCACCTATTCCCATGCTCATAATCATGTCTATATTTTTAAATCATTTTTGCAGTGCTCATCAATAGAAGATACCTTTAGTATTTGGCACCAAACTCATCACTGATCTTGAAATAATTATCCCAGAATTATGTGAAGGAAACTATATTTGGCCCTGCTGCTGCTGCTCAATGCATACCTGATGCATGTGAAAACAGGATTTAAACCTCCAGAAGGACCAAACTAAGATCAGGCTAATTTTAAAACATTATCTGATTTACCAGAAAGAGAGGCAGTGAAAAGCAGGATGAGCTTTGATCATGTCTAATTACAGACTGTAAGAATGGATACATAGATACAATATTGCCGTGACCTTGCAATAGCGTTGTTTTTTTCCCTTCCCAGAAAAACAAAAATTTCCTTAAAGAAACAGCTGTGTCCTGCCTGCAGCCTGCAGAAGAATGGCATTAGTCACATGCAGTTCGACACGTAGCACAATTGTAAAGTTCACTCTGTGAGACTGACAGGAGCTATTCACATCGGCCCCCTCCGCCATCTGCCTGAATGGCAGGCCGCGGGGCAGTGGTGGCCCCCCCGCCCGCCTCAGCACTCGGGCCTGCTCAAAGTCTGTCCCCAAGTGCGGCAAATCAGAGATTGAAAGCAAAGAGAGGATGTCACTCAGGTCAAAGCAGATT
>WBMW01001268.1:0-63514 GCA_013396635.1 Penelope pileata | reverse complement strand
GGGGGGGGGTGAGAAGAGACAAAGCTGGAGGGAGTGCCAGTTTGCTGTTCTCCTGGAAGGAAAGGTGTTGGCTCCAACAATGAGACAAGGAGAGAGAGCAAAGGGAACAGCCAGGCAGCTGAGTCTCGGGAGAAATACCATATTGTCCCTCCTTTCTCCCTTCCTGAGCTTAGAGGACTTGGATTTGGGGCAGAACCAGGCTGCATGAGGATCAGAGCTACGGTGAGATGTCCTTGCTGCTTTTATAGCACCTGCATGCTGGGCTGCAGGAAAACATGCCAAAGGCTTTGGTTGCATACCTGTGTGCACTGCCAGACATCCTCTGGGGGCTGGTCCTGCAGCAATGGTCAGTGACCATTTATCTGTCTGTCCCAGAGGTCCTTCAGGTCCTTGGACCAGGAGCTGGGCCACTAGCTTGCCCACACCGGCTTTCTGATGGATGGATTTCATCCTTTCAAAATGAATCTGCAGGTCCTGGGATGTGCAGGCTCATCTCCCAGGCTGGAAACTGGCTCTGAGTCCAGAGGACATCCTGTCTGGAGGCTTGAACACCATCAGCATTCCCCTTGGGATGCTATGGGACCTATCCTGGGGTCCAGGAAGGTCAGACGGGATGGTGGAGTGAGGTTCATTTTCATCCTATCACCTGTTTTTCCATCTCAATTCCAGATGGTGACTTCTCTCCTAACAGCAGAAATTCCTGCTATCAAACCCTGAGGCATGTGGCCCAGCATTCCTATAATCCTTTCCTCTCCTAGTGCATTAACTGCTAAGGTCACCCAGTTATTGCAGTATGATGTTAAATAACATCCACTTTTATTCCATCAGTNCCTCTCCTCTCCACACAAGTCAAAACCTCTCATGAATTTCTAAAGAAAGTCTTTTGACAATTGTTAAAAAGCCTTATTTTTTAAGTAAAAATCTCTGTATTTTTTTCTTCAATTAATGGAATTTGCCTAGTTTTAACTTGCATAGGGAAAAGATGAGAATAACCATGCTTACCATACTGACATACATCAGACAAATGGATACTGACCCCAGTTCAGAGAGGGCAAGAAGCTGATTTCAACCGAGATCTGCCCAGGCACTGCAATATGCAGCATAGTTACACTGACAGCAGGGTGAGCCCCATGAGAACACTTACTGCTCAGACTAGGATGGAGATAAAGTGCTTTTAGGAGAGGAAAATGAATTTTGAGTAAACCAGTGTCAAAACAGGGATTTTACATCACCTCTGCACTACCCAGATGTTTACTAAGCTGCTCTTTGCTTTACTGACCATTAAAATAACAGCAGTGATTTGAGTATTTGAGTTATCTTAACTGCTGAGTGCACTTACTTCATTGCTTCCTCCGTTAATACTTTGCATTACTGGGTTGGCTTCTGCAGTCCCTGGATGATCCTGATGCTGGAATATCTGTGCTGTATGGGCTCCTCAGTGTAGAAATAAGCTCTGAGAGGTTTTAGGGTAGGAGTAGTTAAATTGTGATTCCAGTTGCAATGAACAACGCTTTAAAAACACTTCCCAGGTCCTTTTGTGGAAGAAAATCTTTTCTCTCTTCTTTAGTCAGTCTTGAAAGAGATTCTGCATGTTTGGGAGAAGCCTGCCTGCAACTTTAAAGTGAAGGGGCTTATTCCTGTTCTTCACTTAAAAAGGAGTTAGAAAACTTCACATACCGATAATTCCCAAGAAGACAGCTGTCAGGGGGTGACATGTCAGATATGAAGTGGCTCTCCAGCTGGTCCCTGTCTGCATGCTGGGAAGGCATGTGGAGACATTTTTTCAATTGCTGTACTGGTTTGACATGTTCACAGTGGAAAATGATGTATCATTCTTGAGCCTTTGGTTGGTGGACACTTCAAAGTGCACCAGATCCTCGGAGAGGAGTGCCCTATTGTTAATTGTTCCTTTCACATGTACATTGGGATGAACATGGTGAGAGCAGCGAGGAACAAAAGGGCTCCGGTGGCCTCTTAGAGAAAACCCTGTGCAGCTCAACCTGAGTCTGACCTTGGAAGGGTGGATTGCTCTGGTTTTTAAATCCCGCTCGCCAGTTCATTCCCCTTCAGCTCCCTGCTGTTACCCAGCTGTAGGGGAATGGGATGCTGGAGCAGCAAGTGCAGTGGGGCATGGGAAGCTGCCACGTGGTGACTGAGGAGCTGTGACCTGGGCCAGTGTCCCTCCTGGAGGGGACAGGCATGGATGAGCACTGGGAGAGAGCTTCAGCAGTGGATGTGTTGGAAGGGCATTGAGTTTCCCATATCCACCACCATATATCTGATATCCTTCCCATAAATCCTCTACAATTGGATATAGGATCTCGCAGTACATGACATGAGTTTCCCAGGCCTCTGAGGACACAGTTCATTAACATCCCGAGACAAACCTTTGCTCCCAGGCACCTGTCCCAAATCTCTCTGTCTCCCTCCCTTGGGCAACCCACTAGCTCCATGAGGATATTGTACTGTACAAGGTGTTGTCCAGGGTGGGGTCGAATGGTCAAATGCTGCAGACAATTTGCTTCTTCAAATAGAGATGTGATCCCTTGATCTGCATCTTGTTAAAAGAGCTAGAAATCGCTTTTCTCTGTAACCTCAGCTGCAGAAGAAGGACCTATACTGAGTCTCAGAGAGGCCAGACCCCAGCTAGCTTATCCCAAAATAGATGTTTGAGCAGGTGACTGGAAACTCTCTCACCACAGAAGATCTTACTGGAGAAGATTGCGCAGAGACTTGCATCATGATGGTGTGAGGCAGATGATGAAGAGGCAGGTAGGGTCAGCTGCACCAGGTTTCCTGAGGAGGAGCTGCTTTTGGAGTAGAAACCGGAAGGAGAGAAGCCCCAGTGCCTTTTGGAATAGAAGTAAGCAGTAAATAGGAGTAAGGACAAAGCCTGGCTGCCTCTTACCCTGCCACTCAGACAGCACTGAGGTGCCCTCGGGGTTTTCTACCCTGCCATCACATTACAGTTCATCATGATGCCAAGGCTCTGTAGCATCTCCTGCTGCCTGATGTCCTGGTCCCAGGGTCTTCCTAGACCTGCAGCACCTGAATCCTAGCACCAGCACACTAGCACATGTGGCTTGGACTGGACTGGGAGAAATGGCATGAAATGGGATCGCAGCGCTGAGCACACTGTATAGGGGCACTGAAGAGTGCCTGAATCCTCAGCCCAGAGTGTGGTCTAATGGCACAGGCTGAATCTTGTCCTTCTCTGAAGAAAATCAGAGTAATAGAAATATGTGTAAAATGTCACGGTTTTCAACCCTCAGTGCTCAGACCTTTGGTCCCTTATATCGGCAAGGAAGATTTTACTTGCAAAATGAGGGATGGTTGGGATTTCAGTCCCTGCTTTCCCAGGGCCAGCAGCCTCTCCCTGGCTGTAGGCATGCTCAGCCTGCCACCTCCCTTCTTCTCCCATCCCTGGGTGCTGCGGGCAGGGAAGCAGGAGCTGGCCGTGGGAGGCAACGGGTCCCAGGCTGGTGCATGGGGCTGCCTCCAGCTCTGCATCACCCATGCACACTGATGGCAACCCTCCTGCTCTTCTCTTCCTGCAGCTCCCAGTTTTACTGTGCTATTAAGTTATTGCCACCCCTCAGGGACAAGCCTGCAAGAAGGCGGAGGGCTCACATAACTATGGATCAGTAAAGGAAGCAGCTCAATTAGCATTTCACACGCCTTTTCTTCCTTCTCTTCTTACCTTCCCTGCAGTGGGCATGCTTTCCCCTTAAAGGATTGTCCTGTTTCTGCTCCTTGCCAGCGTTGGCAGGGTGACAGTAGTCGAGTGTGCAAACTTGTGCTATTGTCCCCAGGCCAGGGGGAGTCATGGAGACCCACTAATATGACACAGGAAAATGTTTGCTGATGGCAATTCTATGGGCTTTGTCTAACTCTTTCTCCATCATGACGACTCGATTTAAGTCTCTAACTGTTTGACTACAGATGCAAGAGTACTATCCAACTCCATCCTTTTGTCCGGGTAGTTTGAATGGGTAATTCAGCTTTTGTGTAACTCAATTGAGGGGGCAAACATAAAGACAAGATTCTTGAGCGCTCAAGCTCCCTTTCCATGGATATCTGCACATCTCTTTAGAGATTTGTTCCTTTCCTACCTTTTTCTGACATCATCCTCCCCTTAAAAATCTCTGATGGGGAACGGTTAAAAGTAGGCTAGCCTGGTCCCCCGTATTACATTGTCCTGTGCCAATGAAGCATGGTCAGTATCAGCCCCCAGACAGCTTCGGGGAGTGCAGAGAAAAGGGTGCCTAAACTTTCCTAACTCATCATCGGTGCTTTTCCTTTGGATTGTGCCTTTAAAAAAGAAAGGCCTTGGTAGGGGTGAAGAGGATAGGGGAGAATGGTAGAAATCGCAGGGAAATGATTGTATTTATTAGCTGTCTTTCTGTGGCTGTCCCCATGGTGACAATTTGTGATGGCAAAGAATGTGAGAAGGGGAGGCTGATGCCTGATTGGGATGCTTTGTATTTGGCAAAGTGGCTCCTGATTGGCCTGAGAGAGCCCCGAACTCGGCGGAGTCGATATTCATTCAGCTTGCTCAAGTGCTTGCTCAACTGCCTCCACACATCGGCTGCCTCCGCCGGGCTTGGCGGTGTGTAACCTGCCTAACGAGATTAGTGGGGAAGGGGCTCTTCTCCTCCAGCACCCGCCGGAAAGCCCCTGCACGCCGGGTGAGTGTCCACGCTTGCTTGCAGGGATGCGAGAGTGGCTGCCGTGGCTTCTCCCCACCTAAGCCTCACCTAACAAGATTAAGTGAGCAGCCCCGTGCCGGGGCAGCGCTGCGGGGCCGTGGGCACACAGTGGCTCTGCCAGCAGCCTGCCTGCACAGAGGTGAGCCGATGGAAAACTTGCGTGCTTAGCTGAGAAGTCTGACATTTTCTTGATGCTTTTTGACTGCAGGCTTCACACTCCAAGTCTGCCCGCTGTGTCTCACAGGTTCACCAAGGCTCTGCCTGGAACGGATTATAAACATTTAATGGGAAAATCCAAACTCCACATCCAGTGAAATGGCATCAGACAGTGAGGTAAAAACCCTGCTGAACTTTGTCAACCTGGCCTCCAGTGACATCAAGGCGGCTCTGGATAAATCTGCTCCTTGCCGCCGGTCGGTGGACCACAGGAAATACTTGCAGAAGCAGCTGAAGCGATTTTCTCAGAAGTACTCACGGGTCCCACGGTGCCACCCTGGCAAGCCCCCGGAGTGCGGCCCACACCGTGGAGTAGATGACAGGGCCCGCAGCGGCCAGCCCGAGATGCCGGACCCTGTCCCCCACAGTGGGAATGCTGCTGAGAAGGTGCTGCAGGCAGCCGAGGCGGAGGAATGCCTAGCTGGCGAGCAGGCTTTGCCAGAGAAAAACCCTGAGGCCAGCAGGCCGGACCAGGTGCCCATGAGGAAACGACAGCTCCCTGCCTCCTTCTGGGAAGAGCCGCGGCCGGCCCAGAGCCTGCTGGGCAGGGGCTTCCCCCTGAGCCCCGAGGGGCTAACGGCCCCCAGAGACCCTCCTCTCTTCCAGGGGAAGAAAAGCAAAAGGAGCCAAGACACTGCCGGTCCTGAGAGCCCCCCTGAGCCTGCCCTGAGTGCAGGGGAGAAGGAGCCCGCCAGTGTTCTCTCAGGCCGAGTGGGCACCTGGACCTGCTGCCCATTCCCGTGCCCTGGGCCGGCTGTGTACCAGCCCCCGGGCACGCTGCCTCCATCGCCTTTTCCGGGACTGGGGCTGTGGAGGAAGGGTGCAGCCACGCTGCCGGCTGAGGCACAGCCCTTCTGCAAGGAGGCAGAGGGCACAGGGCAGAAACTCTACAGACCTGTGGTTTTGAAACCCATCCCCACCAAGCCCACCATTCCCCCACCAATTTTCAATGTATTTGGCTATCTTTAGCCAGAAGAAGAGGCCAGGGGGTGTGACGTTGGACACAAACAGCCCCTTAGAGGGAGCTGAAACATCAGATCAGGCACTGGGCACGAGGGGCTGGCAGTGTGGGTAAGAAGCTTCCATCCAGAGACAGTGGCAGCCACTCCATTGTCCCCTGCACAGGCTGGAGTGAATTAGTAACTGTTTGGCCTCCATTCTCCTCTTTCCACGGAGGTGCAAAACAGGAATAAGCCTTGCGAAGCTGGTGGCATGGCATGTGAGGCAGACTAGGCTTCTTTTATGGAAGCACATTACTTGAGCCATGGTAAGCATGGCTCCGGCAGTTCACTGCCCGCAATTGCAACACCTAGGAGACCTCCTCCATGGGGGAACATCCTCCCAGGTTGCCCTGCCACCACAGCAGAAAAATGAAATGAATTAAACTAATTGAAACTGTTTTTGTATTTTTAAGTAATTTTGGAGAAGTCAAGTTATTCAGGTCACTTTCTTTTGTATGCAAGAGACTGGAGGGACAGTATTTAATGTAGAAACCACATTTGTGAATTGATTTAAACTCTTCTTGTATGTAAATACTGAGGGAATTAAATAAATAAATAAATAAAGTAAGAAAGGAGGTAATTTTATTCTGCAAATGCAGCATGTTTACTTTTGCCCCACTGGGTGGACACAGGTTTAATTCGCAGCTGCTGGTCAGATATGAGGGCTGAAATCTCTGCTTATGCAGAGTGATCTAAATCAAATGTAGTTCTGAGGCTGGGAAATTAACTGGTGTTACACTGGCGCAAACAGAAGCAGAATACATTTCTGCTTCAGAAATTGCTCTGCATCAACCAAAAAAATGAGAATTTGCGCTATTTGTTGAATAGAAAAACATAAAATATGATAGAAAAGTGTTTAGAGTAGCCTGCCTTCGTTTCTATCTAGCAGAGATCCTTTCTTCTGTCTGATTTTAAGATGTAGTCACAAGACCTGGCGACAAATTATTTGCTCAGTGTTTTCTTAATTATTTTAGTGAAGTGGCATTGTAAAATCTAAGTTAAATGTCTCTTAAACCCATGAACAAGGTGTTGCTAAGGCATAGAATGTGAGACCTGAAAAGTTTTATACTGTGGATGTCCATATCTACTCAGTTATACTGGAAAAAATCCCTGAGGTCAAGACACGTGTTATGGAGGGAAAAAAAGGACAGAGAATGTGCATCTGTGACCTCCCTGGGCCTGAACTTGCTCTCCCTGAAGTGAATGGGAGCTTCTCCCAGGATTCAGCAAAGCATGGCCTCAATCTGGTTGGCGTCTAGCTGCTGTGCTGCTCTATCACTCTTGGCATCTCTGTGAAGAGAAAAACAGGCCATGCTTCTTTCAAGTGCAATGAAATCATGAAAAAATTATCATCTTAAGCCACTGTAGAGTTTAATTTTGGATCTTCTAATGGGGCTTGGTGTTATGTAACCAGGCTGCAACTGTAGTTAGGATATAAACTGCTCTCAGGCCAAAAGTAGCTTACACTTTCCCCAAATCTCACAGTTTATCCCACTGATGTTTATTTTAATTGAAATGATGGCTGTAGTGTGTTAGTCTAGTAGGCATTAAGTAGAAGCATAGATGGTTTTCATTGTTTTGACTGCTACTGTTACTTCATATATGTATCAAACGTGTAGACTACTTCTATAAGGAGATAGAGCATATATCTGTAAGTCTGTGCAAGGTGGTGAAAAGCTGGTCTAAGAATTAAAAGCATCAGGTTAACTCTTGATCCAGAAGTAAAGATGTCTTTACATTTTTGTCTTTTAGGAAAAAAAGAATCCATGAGGAAACAGTAGCCCTATTTAATTCAGTGGAAGGAGAATTATGGTTCTTAAATTGCAGAGCTGCAGGCAAGGAAATTTTGAATGTAATTAGGAGCACTTTCTCACATGAACAGCTCTGTGTCACTGTTGTAATCCAGATGAAGACAGATGCTGAATCTCTTTCTCAGTGTTGCCCGTGCAAAGCACCCTCCTTGGCATCTCTCTTGATTTCCATGCGGGTGACCAGAGCAGGTCATAGAATGAACAGTGGGTGTTGCAAAGACTACTGTGGGCAAGTGTTCCTGCTTGAGTTCAGGGGAAAAATTTGGAAGTATTACAGATAGCACTAGAATGCAGATTTCTGTCAATATTAAAATACTTGGCAAAGTGGATAGATTGTGTAGGAATTTTATTTCTGAAGATATTCAGAAAAAGAAGGAAGGTAAAATCGAGGTTCTTCCTTTTAGATATTAAATTATTTGGGTTTCTTTTGGGTCTTTTAAAGTGTTTATTTGAATGTGTGTTGCGGTTTTTTCAATGTAACAGCATAGCATGCTTTTAAGTTAAGCTGAAGAATAGACCTAGACTGTTCCAAATGACTTCCAATGCACTTATATTTATGCACTTACCCTCAGGTTCAGGCTGTTGTTATGTTTTAAAATCCTTAAATTCCTTTGCAACATAGACCTTCCCTCCCCAGCCCAGGGCAGGAGGTGGCCCTTGTTGGGGCTCTGAATTGGAGCACCAATGAAGTAAAACGTGAATAATCAGAAGCCAAAGAAGCCAATTGCTAAATATATTCACAAGTGTTAGACTTTCCAAAAGGTTTGCAAAGACCAACAACTCCATATCTCTAGCAATACTTACTGTTCTCTCACTGCTGAGATTACCATCAAACTTATTAATTGTGCAAGCTTGGATTGATTCAGAATTTTCCTGGCTATTTTAGTGATTGGTTGTTCCATTTTTCTATTCAGGACAGCTGATAATCCTTCAGAATCTAATTGTTTAATTCATGTTTTGTTGGAAAGATGGAAACATAACAATTGAGAACTGCTATTTACTACAACAGTGCAAATTTAAACTGTTAAAACTACAATAGCTTTCATAAATAATGGGAAGGGAGAGGTAATTGAAAAGCTTTCATACAAAATAAAATAAAAAAGACTCAAAACAGTGCACAAAAACATGAAGTGAATTGCACATGTTGCAGTAAGAAAAAGTACAGTGACCTGGTCATGAAATATTCCTACAACATATCACAAAATGTTATCATCTTTGAAGGAGGCTATCACACTCAATAAAAACAAGCCACTTTTTCCTGCACTGAAACTACTGATCTGCTTAAAAACCCTGGTTTGTTTGGGATGCTGGGTACTTATCACAGTAAATTCTAGACAGATGCAGTAAATGCTCGTCAAAGTTATGCAGATTCAGCATCATACATAAAGCATTGTGTCAGTGACCGGAGTATAGGAGAGGTAGCTGGCTCCATTTCAGTGCAAATAAATGTAAACTGACTGTGTGAAGGTTTTCAGTAAAGATCAAGCAGAAAGGATATAATAACATAATTCCTAAATTCCCCCCCCTAGCATATGTCCTTCCTCAGTTGCTGTGTGCAGTCTGCCCTTACCCATCCCACAGCTGCGGTGTACTCACATCAGGTCAGAGACTCTGCTGCTCAGGACAGACATCTGAGAGCAACCAGGACATGAGTGTCCCAGCAGAGATGAAGGTATCTTGGCTGAAAGATGAAGGAGACTTTCTGTGTTTGCTCCACCCAAACCCAGTTTCAATTTGTCCAAGGACACAAAAAGAAGTTGTAACTTGTGAGACTTTTGCATATGTAGCAATGTGGTTCAGGGAAGGTTCCCAGTCTGGGATGGCTTAGGAAATCCCATCTCGGCAGTGTGTGATTTTAAATTCTTCTATTAGCCAGCAGTCTCCAGAGCACACAGGTGCACACTGAAGAAATGCTTAAGTAAATGGTCTCCAATAGGTTGTGCTCAGTATCCTTCACCCTCCTCAACTCTGCTGTATTACATTCATGTAATTTCAAGGATTTTTCTTCTGATTTACATCAGTGTGAGTGAGATCCAGACCTTCAGTACTCAGACCCATAAACAGAGGAATGCAAGAACTCCACAGATGACTTTCCATTTCTCAAACTATTGCTTACAGTTAATTACAGATCCTTCACTGGCAATACAGATTCCCAGATTCTGGGGGAGCATTTCAGTGGTCTGCTCAGCCTGCTCTTCTCTGTATGGCCAGCAGTGGTGGCCAGCTCCTATCTGGAGTCACTGAGAGGCTCCACACTCTGAGTGGCCCTACTGGGCAGGTGGCACAGTACCCCCTGGAGCCCCACTCCTCTTGTAGAAATGGTGGGGTTCACACTGCAGGACAAAGGGGTAGGCCCTAGTAGTGATGGAATTTCAACAGTGGAGGAATCTCATCTGACTTTCTGAAGCATGAGTGTCCAACTTTTTGACTTTCCTGAGCAGTTTTAGGTGAAGAGGAATTGTCTTGGGCTTCTGGTTGGCACTGAGTAATGGGCGCATGCCCAGGTCTGGGATGGGCCACTCAGTGGAGAAGACTGCTGCCATGATGGCATGGTGGCAAGAGGCAGGGATAATTACTAGCTGAGGGTTGGACATGCCTGTTAAAGCTTTGCAAGAAGATCACAGTTCAGTGTTAACTGAAACTGTTGCTTCTTCAACTGCTTTTGTATTTGGGAAGAGGACAGCTATGGACAGAGTGCCTTTAGCTGAGCCCATTTCTGCTTCCACTCACATCCTGTCCCATGAGTGTCAAACACTTTTCACACAAAACTATCACAGAATCTGGACTTCTGCACCCGGATGGACTTGGTACGTGTGCAATACACTTTTAGTCCTGTGTTAAGGTGTAAAACTCCATATAAAGAGAATTCATTCCAATGCATTTTCCCTACTTAAATTTCTATCTGGTTCTATAGCCTGCAGGTCAACAAACAAGAACAGATCTGTCAGGTCTCTGGTGGGTTATTAAAACAAGCCCTACTGCATAGCTCCTTTGTCACCTAAGGTAAGGAGTGTGCTTCTAGCATAAGGTTTGGCAAGACATGGTTCCAAAATTAGGCTCTTCCATCCTTCGGTGCCTGATCAAGACTGAGGCATGCATTAAATTTCAGTGGTTCAGCAAGTCACACCTGTCAAGTAAGCTGTAGTCACTGCCAATAACCATTTGTGGGCTCCTCAGCCTCCCCAGCTGTGAGGGAATGTGACTTGTTAAAAACTTCAATGAAAGAATTTCACGGACAATTATAGTGGCTCAGCTGATAGATGGCAACTTGTTAAGCTGCCATAAATCAGTTGTGTATCTGAGCTGTAAATAGGTGACCTCATTTTCAAAGATAAGATAATAACTTTCATCAATGTCAAAGGGAAATAATAGATACTTTTAACTTCCAAAGTCAGGAAATACAGGGCTAAATCCTAAGACTTATTCTGCCTCAGTAATATCTGACACCAGATGTTGACCCATTAGCTTCAGTGGAACTACACCTAGCACAAGAAACTCGGCATTGTTTAGGCACCTGTGCAAAGATTTAGAAGCCTAATTCTGAGCATTTGTTTTCATAAATCTCAAAGTCTGAGTTTCATCAGTTTTAAATAATCTCTCTTTTCTTCCAGTGGTAGTATTGTTATAGCCACAGAGACCAAATGAGGAAAGAGAGGTTGGGTTTCATAGGAACAAGATCCTCTAGTAGAACAAAAGATAAAGTTGGTTTGCAGTGTTGCTATTCCCCATGTAGCTTGCCTCTCTCCTCCTCATCACTGCCCATGTTTCTCTAGGGCTTTGTTCTGTTCTGACGCCAGCTTCATGACAGACTAAAGCTGCTGTTTACAGTGCAGCTACTTCTAATTTACAGAAAAGGAAAACAAAAAGAAAAACAGAAAAAAGAGATTTCAGAGTTGCTTTCAAATCCCCAGTATAGAAAAACAGAAAATACAGAAAATTCTTAAGCAGAATTTCATCTCCTTATTGCAAATGTAATACAAAATGAACTGTATTTGCTCTGTGTAAATACAATTCTTACGTCCTTCTTGAATAAACCTTCCCTTGACTTTTAAAGGAATCTGCGTATGTGAGTTTTAGTCTATTTAAAAGTTCTGAGCTTTGAATGTTCAGAAATCAAGTACTCTACTCAGCTGAGGAAGGTCCAAAAATTAAAAGTGTTAGCAAGACAGTGTCAAATTATCAGAAAATTAGCAACCAGCACACTGAGCAGAAATCCAAAACAGAGAATAGAAACTAAAATAAAAATCTGTCAGTGAATGAAATGTGATAGTTTTCCCAAATATGTTGACTCTTGACAATTTCTGAATTGTGATCACAGCAAGGATGCTAAGCTCCACTGGACACCATGATACCTCAAAATCCCTCACTGGTACTTGTTTCAGTACTACTCATTTTTCAATATTGTCTTTCATTTCTTTTTCTTTGCAGACCAAGCTCTGAGGTGAATTGCATGTGTTTTCTCTTGTAAAACTTAATGTTTAGTTTTCCCCTGCATTTTCTTCTCTCTCATGCTCCAGAAGCACATCTCTTTTAGATTAGTCATTGGAGGGCACTTGACCAAGCCAGCAGCAATTCCTCATGGTGTGCACCCTCACCATGCCAATGATGCTGAGTGCCATGCCAGGAAATCGCTGCAAGTCTGCTATGCCTGAGGTCACTGTGTGTAATCATGCTGTAAGTATCGAATCAGTCTGTATGGCAGAGGCAAGGTGCCAATAAGTTTAATGCGGTTTCTTCCTATCAAGCTTCGTACCTTGACACGGCAAAGATGGGCAAGAGGTCGTGGAGGCTCTGAAAGAAAGACAGGTCAAAAACATGAGCAGAACCGGTTTAAACTTGGAAGGAACACCAAGGTCTGTGGCAAGAGCAGAATGGGAGAAGGAGGAACGAAAGAAGGGGCCTTGTCTGTGATGGAGAGATGACACATCCTGTGTCAGTGGCTTCTCATTCATTCTGAGGCACGACAAAGGGAAGGAAGCGGGGCTGGAGGATGGGATTCTGTATCCTATCTTAGTCTAGCAGTAGGCTTTCTAGGAGAATTTAAGCAAGCTGCTTCACAGTACTCAGTGTCACCACTGAAAAGAAGTGCAATACATTCACAGTTTAGCTTGGTGCTGGGCAGCTAATTCTGATGTCTGTGAAAGACTTTGGATCCTGTGAGAAATGAAGTTTTAGGAGAGTCACTGGTCCTTGCTGGCCTTCTGTGGAAGTTGCCACGTTGCCCACTTGCCCTGATGTGCCTGCATCCCAGGTGCAGCCAAATGAGCCTTCCTGCACTGGCAAGGCTTATTTCCAGTGGGCCAGATCCACAACTGGTGTAAATTCAACATCACAGAGTCAATGACACTCTAGCAATTTCTTATATATGGTCCAAAATGTGATTGAGTCTCAATAGAAGTCCTACTGAGCTGAAGGGATGGATATTGACTGTATGGTTCTGCAGAGATCAGGTTAAAAACCTACAGGACATTTCGACAGAAAGAATGGAAACTGTAAGAGGAAATTGTGACTGACATTTTGTATACAGGAGTAGGACTATTTGTGCCATATTCTGTTCTAAGTGACCATACCTGCTTTCTCTTTAATGACAGCCCAGTCCTCATAGCTGTCTATATGCTCCTTGAGTCGGGAACAGAGCTGCACGTTACCCACGTAATCCAGGAGAACATCAATAATTGGCCCAGCCCAGCGACTTATCTCTGGAGCAGACACCATGTCACAAAACTTAAAGGGAAAAAAAAAAGGTTCAGTACAGTCAGTGGAAAATGAATGCATCGGTAGAATTATGACAACAGCAACGACCACAACTATTTTTGTCGTCTTTCTACCATCTGTGAAGGCAATTTCCAGTTTCACCTCAGAAGACATCAACTAAATCCTCTTTTAATTTGTAACTGAGAGCAGAGCCCCTTTTTACAACCACAGGAGAACACAAAACCCTGCTGTAGTCCCAGATCTGGAGCATGGAAAGGATGCTGAATTGTTTACAGGGTCCGACAGTTCTGCTTTTGTGGGAATGGGAGGGAAGAGCAGCCATTGGAGCTTTGCTCTGAGCTGGTGAGAGAGCTGCTGCAAGGTGCAAGCAGCCCAGGACACTGTGACTGTGTGCTGAGTTCCTTTCTTTCCTTGGAAGAGGCTCTGAAGGGCATCTATGAACAAAGGAGGCTTTGGGAAAAGGGGAGATTGAGCAGAGTGCAGTACTTCCCACTTCTGGTTAGCCCACGTCTGCAGCTTTTGGAGAGCAGATGCCTCACTAGAAACAATCCTTGGAAAAATCTCTACAGAGATTATCCCAGGCAGTTTCACTTGGTCATGGGAGAACTATTCTGGATTTACTACAGTGCAGAAGCATCTTCCTTACTTGGGCCTGGACCAGGCAAAACTTCTCTTGCTCACAGAGCAAGCTGCAGCACACTTTGAGCTTTAGCATGGAAAGCTGCTTATGGAGATACTCAAGCACGACCCTAATTTTAAGCAGTTTCATTTAAAAAAATTTGCCTTCCCACTTTAATCTAAATGTGCGCATTATACCAGACAGCCTCATCTATCTCTGTAAGGGTGATGCATATAATGAAGATATCTGTGGATTTATCTGCACGCGAGCAGTCAGATAAGTTAAGATGAACTAAATCATGCTGTGTGGATAAGAGCTCAGACACGTGGCCAAATGCAATTGAATGATGGTGACTTATGCAACATACATCATCTTAGTCACTGAGACTGTCTGCAGGCACCTTCCAAGCCCGCCCTGAACAGAAAAAAATGCACGAGCTTTGAACTCTTTCAGTTTAAGATCTCATTGGATTAAATATGTATGATCCCTAAATCATAATGCATTAAGCTTTTGTGTGGATACTCTTATCTAGAAATAAAATATAATCACACCTAGGAAGAATAAAGCTACAGAAAATTAGAAGTTCTTTTCATTTGAGATGAGAGCATTTGCAGAAATGTTTACGACTCTTCTGACTTTGTTTCTCTGAGCATTCCCATGTAATGTTTCCCAGAAAAATTAAATATAGTAATTTTGGGAGGATCCCAGTGAACAATCCAGAGTTTCCTACCCGAATTGTTCATAGGAAATTAAGTTTGCTATATCTGACATTCTCCAATGCCTATGCCATTGCCATGCAGTTACACACACAACATGCAAACTGCAGAGCTGAATTACACCTTCAAACAGTAACTCCACTTTGTTAGAGTTTAAATGAAGTTATAATTTCAGAGTAATAAAGCACTGGATCTGACTGTTCTCTTCTTGTCTCTGCTAGAGAACTTGCCTGTCTTTTCCTTTCTTTCCTATTCACAGGCTCAATCTACAAAAATTGTTTCCAAGATTTGCTTTGCTCCCAGAAGCAGAGCAAAATGAAGCAGAATAATGCAAACCTGCAACTGCAGGCCTTGGGATTGTCTCAGGGACAAAGTGACTCTGGGTTTGGGACATACTTTGCCTGAAGTCTCAGCAGGCCCCTGAATGCCCTCTCGTGGCAGGAGAGTGCTTCACTCCTCCATTCACGGTTTTGACATTGCAATTTGGGTAGCAGGAACTGAGGCAGCAAGCATTTTTCTGCACTTTCTCCAGAAAACATTGATTTAGTAGAAACAGTATGATTTATGGTTTTGTATTTTTCATATTAACTTCCAGTTGCTCATAAAGTATAGAGACCAATTCAGATTTATTTTCCATAAGTAATTTGATACAGGAAAATAAAAAATGCACATCTTCTGTGTAGAAAAGGCTATAGTTTCATATGACCCTCTATATTTCAGAACACAAACCATATCACAGCCATATCACCTAGCACTAAGAAGCAATTTTAAAATTAAATTCGAGGGAATTTAATTCACTTTTTCTGCTCTGTGTGCATTCAGCCCTTGCTAGTCTCTCTCTCCATGCACAGCTTTTGCTGGTTCTGCCTCATGTAGTCTGAGTTTTGAGGTGATGACTGTCCATGTGTGACCCAATATTCTTTTAGACATTAAACATAGTGTTAGGTGACATTCAGAGCGAAATACCACCTTTAACTGAATAAGAACACCTGTGTGGCTGAATTATCACAGGGGTTCAGACAAATGCTCTCTCTTTGCCTTGGAATTCCAGCCCCCTTTCACTCCATATCCTACCAAATCATGGCTCAAGAATTAGAGGTAACTCAATTTATTGGTGACCATTTCTTTTTCTGAATCTTGCAAAGGTACTCTTAAGCAAGATAGGAGTTGACATATTGCTTCCCTAATGCTTTCCAGAATGTTTTGTTGCATGTTGAAGGATAGCAAATTTTGATTGGAGATTCGGATTTACTTGGAGATATTTTGGAAGGCGTCAACAAGCAGAGATCACACTAAAAAAGCACAACCAAACAACAACAACAAAAAGTGTAACCTGAAATTCTGCAGTCATTTTAGGGGACTGAGAATCCAATTCCAGCCCAATGGAAACAGTAGTTGAGCTTTGGAAAGGAATGCAGAGATACGTACATAAGATATGATCATCTAAAATCTGCAATTGGCTTTGAAAATATGCAACTGTGGAACTAAATTTCCTAATCTCTTTTGAAAACTTCAAATATAATGCACAGTCACGTAGCTAATGTAATAGTTTATGCAGTCCCTCCAGGGCTGCTTATCCGGTAGATTCAGAAACTACAACTATTTACAATCACTAGCTTACCCTCATAAGGTGAGGGACTATACAATTTTAATTTAACTAAGGGCTTAAATTCTCAGATAAATTATCAGGTAATACAATTGTTACAGGGTTAATAACATAAGCAAGTTTCTACTGCCTATTTGACACTGCCTGAAAATATGCCAAGAAAATATGCTTCACTCCTGGCACCTCAGGTCCAGAGGAAAAGAGTATTGTGGATCTGACAGCAAAAGCTGTCAAGATGGCTGTAATTCACCTGAATATCAGGTTAGGGCAACAGTGGCTTTTGTCTGTCCCTATGCTGTCACTGAATATGGACTTGGAACACTCACAGAATCTCACTAAGTCTTATTTTAACGTAAATAAAGCAGAAACAAAAGGTATCTTCTCTTGCAGGGAAGGTGGGAGGAGAAATACGTGAAGTTTTTGAGACACATGAGTGAGAGATGTCCTCAGAAGTACTAAAGGTAGTTTAAGGAGTGGTTACCTGTGTTATGGTTGGTTCTTTGGACAGCTGAGGATCATTAAATCTGTCCCGCCTGTAATTCAGCGCAGGGTGTGGGCAGTTTCCATACTGGCACTGAAAACAGGAAACTGCATCACAGCCCAGATCCAGGAGATACTTCAGCACAGATAGGTACTTCATTGAAAACATAATAGTAGCTGGAAACGTGGTGGGATGGCTTGAAATATAGGCATCAATGTTTGCCCCATGGTCGAGAAGCAGTTTCATGGTTGTCAGGCAGCCGTGGCGTATAGAGATGAGCAGTGGGTTGATGAGATCAACATTGGGGTTGGCTCCAGCCTGCAGCAGGAGTTCCGTGGCGTAGATATTGTTGTTAAAAACAGCAAAATAGAGGGGGGTGGTGCGTCTGTCCTCATAAAGGCAGGACCGTTCATTGGAGAGGGTGGTGTTCACCTCATAGCCAGCATCAATCAGTTCTTCCAAGATGTCATCATTGTTGCGTTCGGCTGCTAAATGCAGGGGACTGATGCCGCTGCGCTTGACACGGGTGCGACTGGTCACAGGGATCAGCATGGAGACAATCCTGCCAAGTGGAGAGTCAGTGAGCAATGGTGAGTTCTAGGGGATCTACTACCAATCCTAGCTGTATAGTTGTAACCCTAAGAGCCTACTAACTTGAGCATAGGAACAATTTCCTCTGAACAAAACCAGAGTGTGAACTTGAAACCCATTGTCAATTTGCTATGCTCTTACCTTGCAAAAAATGTGAATTGTGTGGCCCATCTTTTATGGAAGTATACTTTTTTGAAATTAACACCGTTTCTGTGAGATAATGCCAACCACATGGGCAGTTACAATGGAAGAAGCAACGTGCTGACTGCTTGCCTATCCTGCTGTAATTCACCTGTGGGCCACAGCACAAATGGCACACACCCAGCCAGGCTTTCCCAGATGTTCAGCACCTCTGTCATTGCACTGTGGACAGGAGTGGAGGAACTGGTGCGGGCCAGAGGAACCATCTGAGGAAACAGGCCAGACCTGCTGAAGATGGGCTGTATCTCTCCACCTCCATCGTGATAGCTCTGTGGAGCAGGGTACCCACAGAAGATGTTGGTAAGCCTCATGAGTCACAGCCACAGGAAGAAGCTTGAGACCTGACAGGGGAAGAAACCTCCAGTCCTCTGGGATTGAGCTGAGATAAACTATATATTTGGTTTCCAGACCTACATGCTGGATTTTACAATTCAGTTATTACTCTGGATTAAGACCCATCCTGGAAGCCCTCTCTATGCAGCTTTTGGCTGCGGCAACTCTGAGGGGTGATCAACATCCATCCCAGATCATGGGGAGCCAAAATGACAATTAGGAAAGGGGACAAAAAGAAATAAAAATATTTTCCAGGCTGTCTTCCATGCGTTAGCAGGGGGAGAAAAGTAAGGTACAGCCAAGTCCTATAGCCCAGTAATGAGGGATTGTTATTGTAAAGTGTGATGTGGCCTTAAGTACGTTTACAACATAAATCAAGCTGCTCTTGTTACGTAATCAGAAGTTCAAATATATGATGTACAAAGCCCCTGCTATTGCAAATCCATGAGCGTTTTTATGTCTCCACAGGCATTACTGGAGCTGCATAACCAGACTCATAGGTTAAACCCTCATTTTCTGCTCATAAAATTAGATGTTCTAGCTAAGGCACGAGCTTGATTGTGTAAATACAGAGAATGCACCTTAAGATCTAGAAAGAGACTAGGAATCATTGAACCTGAGTCTGCCTCCTGCCTATCTAGAGAAGGGATTATTTAGCAGTGAGTTAAGCACATCTCTTCCCCCTACTCCTATGTGGAAGATTATCTAGCAGTCAACGGCTCTCCTAACATACAAACAAGCAGAGCACAGTTTCCTGATGCATAAGGCATCTCTCTTAAGATGCTGCACATCTTCATCTAGACTGCAATGGCTGGTTTTAACACTGTCCTTAAAACATATATTTATGTAATGAACTAAGCAAACTATAAGCCAGTGTCAGGAAACCTTCACGTGTGATGTGCTCAATGATTCTGTAAAAGACTGAACCTCCAGCATTCTGAGGAGCTGAAAGGAGAGCTCAGTTGATGCCTTCAAGTTACTTTTACATCTCATTTCTGAAACAAAAGTGCTTTTTTTTTTTTTTCTTTTTTTTTTTTCCCCCTCCAAGCAACCTCACTAATCTTCCAGCACCTTAATGCTCACCAAGGAGCAGGAGGTTTGAGTGCTGGTGAGCTGGCAACTTTCCACCATTATCGAATGTACTATAAGAGCCATAATAGCAAAAAGGGCACAGAGCATTGCAAGGACACTATGCCAAGTGCCAGCATTAGTCATCCCATGATCAACTATTTCAAGATTTAAGGATCTGTTTTGTTCTTTCCCTCCAGGATATGTGCCTCAGCGAGCTCTCCACATCTGAGTTAAAGCGGCCCTGCCTCATTTCTGTCTGTGAGGACCTGAACCTCTTTGCAGGGGTGCACTGAGGCTTTATATCCAAATACTGCAGGGTCCCAGACCTCAGCACAACCTCAGTTCTGTGATTCTGTGATTCTCCACCTCAGATTTTTTTGGGAGGAAAGGCAGGAATTGTCAAATTCTATCAGAGTCTAACCTGTCTCTTTTCTTCATCCTTCAAAGCAATTTGGTTTAGAAATGTGATGTCTCCACCATTGCAGACCTTCCTGTCTGGAGAGAGGGAAAATGCAGCTCAAGAGAAGGCAGCCATGACTGGACAAACCAGGCCACAGTCTGTATCTGTCACAGGGCTGAGCTTCATACAGTTCCAAATTAGTGTTGAATTTTCATCTCCGACACCTGCTTTTGTGATTTCCATTTGATAAGAATTATAGGGAGGAGGCAGAGCATCCTTAGTATGAGTGTGCCAAGAGATTATTGACTTGGATTTGCTTAATAAATCTGCCCGCACTTCACAAAGTCTTCTCAGCTCCTCAGTTTCAAGGGGGAAGGAGTTAAATGACTGCTCACAATTGTCTTAGAGCTGATGAGATGACCCTTATGAATTTCATGTCAGTATTGACAAGGTGTCATTTAAAATAAGCAAACACTAAGAAACAAGAGTTGACAGTTGAGCCTTGGGACCACATTCTTGGCTTTTTGATGGTAGGGAGACCTTGTGCGCTGGCAAAAAGTTGAAGTGTGGAATTCCTGCAGAATTACGTATTAAATCTGCAGGAATACAAAGAGAGGTCACCATGAAGGGTGTTATTTTACTGAATACCAAAGGAATTAAGAACAATCAGCCAATTGGGCCAAAGCTTTGCCATTTGGATAAATATTTATAAGAGGAAAACTGTCTTTTTTTCATCTTCTTGCACTTCAGTTTGCAGCAGTTGGGCAATCAGGCACACAAATTCGTGCTCAGTCTTTTACAAGTGACCAAACTCAGAGTTTGGGCTGACTTCTTGTCTCATTTACACTGCTGAGTGTTGGCAATCAAAGACATGACCTTTGAATTAGGCTGGCCTTTTCTTCCATAATGTAGGGATACACTCAAATTGCAGAATTTCCATGTAGATTCGTTTTCAGATTGGGCTATGGACCTATTGAGGGGAAGAATGGATTCAGAAAGCTGGTCCAGACTCTATTCACAGATTGGATTCAGATCAATTTACTGTACTGTCAGTTTAACTTTTTTGAAAGTGAGCAACTGGAGCTGGGTTCTGTCTCTGTCACATTTCACATCTAAAATCTGTTTGTTTCAAGAAACTAAGTCAAACTGGAGAAAATTCTGAGCCATGCCTGTATTAGTCTGTGCAAGATATTTTTGTACATGCTAGAAGCATATAAACCCGTTACACAATTTTGCACCGAGCTGCCCTTTGAATTTACAGTTTTCACGAAGAAGCAGACTTACTCCAATTTCAGAAAATAAATATCCTTAGATCTATCAAAGTGATTTGAGAAGTGTAATTGGGCTTCTGAAATGGACTGAAATGCTAGGATAAAATATGCTATGGGAAAGAGTTGTGCTGCTGAAAGTTTTCATTTCTCAGACGTGAAATATATAAGAATTTTCCATAGTTGTTTGCAAAGATAGTTTTAGCATCTAGAAACAACTTTTGCAGTTGGATAAAATCCTTCCTTTAACTATTGTTTAAAGGGTTTTGATAGAAATTGTGGTGAAAGAGTCCTCCACAATCACCAAAGGAGTCTGTCACTGCAATCAGAGATGTGATGATATTTTGCAAAAATACCTGTGGGCTGTGGCAAGGGGTTGAAGGTGGTTGAACACTTGTGGTGTTCAGAATTGGATCTAGGACATTATGTTCCCCTTTTCATAAGAACTTTGGATTTTTGTCTAAAAGATGAAACTATAAAAAGAACTAAAACTTACTCGCAAATTCCCTTCTTGGCTGCTATGTGGAGAGGTAGCAGGCCATCCTTATTGGCTTTGTTAGCATCAGCTCCTTGGGACAAAAGGAACTCCACAATATGTACATGTCCATTTTTACAGGCTTCATAAAGAGCAGAAGCATTATCACTGGCTTGAGTATTTATATCAGCACCTAAGAAAGAAGAAAAAAATCTTTGTAGCACCAAAAGTTTAAAATCAGATGGAAGCAACATACTTTGAATGGACACATAAGTCTCCATGATATTAGAGCTAAACCATGTGCAGAAAGGCAATGTAAACAAAATCTTATAGCAAAATGAAAATAGGATACAGTTATTTTATAGATCTCCACTGGCTTTTACTACAATGTGAATTTTATGAAGGAGAGTTTAAAGGGGCAATCATTCTCTTACTCAGACACTATTGGGGAAAGTAAGATGATAAAGTGATAATGCACTCTAGAAAAGGACAAATACCGTCATGACAAAACAGGGGACATTAACTGTCACCTCCTGGTCATGAATCCAGGCTCCATTCAGCTGTATCTCAAAGACAAACATTCTAAAATGTGCCTGTTCTTTATTTAATGTGGACTTTTCTTTAGACACAATAATTCCATTAGTACTTGTATATTTACACTGTGTATATACAATATTCCTGAGCAAGAATATGGACTAGATGGCTTCAATAGTTGCTCTCCAAAGTAAATTATAACTATATATATATAGTTAATTTAATCTTTAATTTATTGATTTTTAATTCATTTATTAATTTTGTTTATATATTTATACTATAAATACATTCATACTATTTGAACTATATTTTAATTTTAGTACATATCCTGGCTAAAAATAGGATTTCATAACAAGACATGTAACCAGCAAGAATTCTAATCAGCTTTAATTTGAGTCAATAAATATTTCATTTCAAAACTCAACACCTAAGGACCTATATTTTCATTTCATCAGGCTTCAGTTTAGGGTCCAAGTGGTAAATCTGACCTAAGAAAGGATATATATTGTTAATGAGGTACCAGTATATTTTTCTTGTACTCCAGTGGGTGCTTGTCTTAACACACAACAAGCAAGAATAAACCAAGTCCTAACATTCTTTTGCCACAAACAGTTTGAAATCTTGCTTTTTTTCTGTGCTAGATATTTAATTTCTTGAATACTGGTTTTTGACTGCAATACACTGTACCATGCTGTCCTGAGAAATGCTGCTGTATGTGTATCCTAAATGGGAATGACAGTTCACTGGAGTTGTGCTTCTGAACTCCAATAAAGGAGCTAATCAGTCTCCCATTTGATCATGAAAACTCCCTGCCAAAGAGAATATCTCCCTGTGCTCTCACTCCAAAATGAAACATCTGTGTTGTGTTTGGACCTTTGAAGATGTTGTAGCTGGAAGCATCAGGAGAAATGCAGTGACAAAACATAATACAGGACTATGTTCTTAATAAAAAAGAAATGGAAAAGAAACCCTTTCTATGATGAACATTGCTCATTGTAAACAATGCAACAATAGCATTTCTAGGATTCTCAGACGGTTTTTTGAGGGCTTGAAACAACTGAACAGTTTCATTGAATTTTCTCTTGGGTATTTTTCTCAAAATTGAACTTCTAGGAAGTCATAATGTCTAAGTTGAAACACAAATCACATTCCAGTTTAGTTTCTAAAATTGCAGGCAGTTTGATGGACTAAGTAGTCATATAAAACTGACCTGGCAATGTTAGCTGAGCAGCAGAATACATTTTTTTGTTCCCTGTCTCTCATATATTTCTTAGCCGTAATAACTACTTCAGAAGTTTTTCATATCTTTATTGCTATTTAGCTCTCATTTCACAAGTGCAGGATCCAATTCTTAACTATATTGAAGATATTAGCCCACTGCAAGGATAAAATACGCTTCAGAATGATAGCAAAATCTGTGTTCTTATTGTGAAGCTGTTTTACATGACTGGAGCAGCAAAAGATGGGTTTAGTGTAAACAAATCATATTCACTCTGTCTGTATGTTTGAACACATACACATGAGGGAGACTGAGTTTGCTTCTCTTTGGTGTAAATCCATTAACTGTACAATAGTACTTTATCTTTTTTCAGCAGGATTCATTAGTGGAGGAGAGTTAACCATGCCCATTAGTGGCAAACGTTCATGAGCAGATGGGGTTGGCTAATATTCAACTTCTGCCATCTCTTTCTTACCACCTACAGTTTTCTTTTATGACTGATTGGATTTAGACTACATGTGCACAACAATATGGGTTTTGAAAGCTGTCAGGCAATGCAATTAGAGAGTACCATATTATTTCCCAAAGTAGGTGGCCTCAAATGAATGCCAAAGGAGTGCATGTGTCTAGACCGTGCTTTCTGAAAGACCCTACACAATCCAGCCATCTGGAGCAACAGGGTGTCAGCAGCTCTACAGGCTAGTACTTGTCTACAGAGATAGAAAAGCTGAGCCATGGAAAATTGATGGGAACTTTGAAATATCAAGGATGAAACAAGCAATGGCATATCCATGGCACAACTCTACTCACCGCATTTTGCCAGGTATCTCAGAGCTTCCAACTGCCCACTCTCAGCTGCCACAAATAAAGAAGTGATCCCATAGGAGTTCGCAGACTCAATCTTGGCACCCCCTTTCACCAGGATATCCATAATCTCCAGGTCATTTCGGGAGACGGCCTCATGGAGAGCAGTCCATCCTCGATTGCAACGGTGATTGGTATCAGCATTGTACTGCACCAGGAGTCTCACAGCCTCTGCATTCTTGCGCTCACAGGCTGTTTGGAAGAAAAGGGGACCAATCAGTACAAGCTTTTGAAAAGATTCTGGGTGCCCTGGGTATCCATTTCACATACCACAAGGCAATATAACACAACTTGGCCATATTGAGTAAGATCACAGATCCATCTAGTTCTATACGAGATCCAAGACTGCTGTCACATGACACTGTCTGGGGCTTGCAGAGGATGTGACAATTAAGTCAATCTTCATTCTGAGCCTGTAGGAGGCTGTGTCATGTGTAGGATTTGTGCCAAGCCTGGTTCTGAGGAGGATCCAGCCCAGCATATTTGTACCAGCTGAACATCACAGTGACATATGGAGATGACAAGAGACAGAACATAATTCATGAAGAAATAACAAGGAATGTCATAGAAGTTGCATGACCTGAACACTTTATTTGCAAATTTGGAGCAAAATGATTCTGGATCCTATTGTTCTGAACTACAAATACAGTTCTATATAGACAAGTAAATGAAAAAAAAAAAAAAAGCCAAAACCAAGAGTGACCAGGGAAAGATTCTTAGAAAATAGTAACAAGGTGTGTCTATAGAACTTTCTCAGCCTGCAATTTACAGCTCAGGACCATCCTCAGCTAATGGTATTTTCTTGATAATTTTTATTCTATCAATTTGTTCCAATGCTTCCTGAATCCCAAATTGTGAAGCTTCCTATACATTTTTGCTGTGGCAGCTCAAACCAAAGGCACCCAGAATAAGCAGCCACTTTTACAGCTCCCCATTATCATTTGTCGTACAATGTGCAGAGAGATAGGCCAACACGTTTCATAGCAATTGTGCGTTGCTGTTGTTTTTGTTGTTTTAAATAATAGTTCCTTTTTCTCACAGTGGTCCTGCCTTTTGCTTTTGATTCTTCCCTTGGGACATAAACATGGCTTTCTCTCCCATACACAAGTGCCGCTCACATGCACAGAAAGCAATCATCTGACTAGACGCTGCTGTGATCACCTATGCAAGGCAGCTCTGCCGTGTTTAATTTGCTAGCATACAACGGATGACTAATTTGTCATTCAAACTTTTTCATTCTTTTTTTTTTTTTTTAATTAGAGAATGGGCAAGAAGATTTTGCATCAAGACTTGCACATTCTGAATAACAATTTTCTTCTGGCTGAGGAGTGCATTCATATTATTGCTATTACTGGAACTACTACTACCGTTACTGTGAGTTTAATGTGTAGTAGGACAACTTTCTTTCGATAGACTATTCACCAGAATTTTAAAACTAAGGCATTTTAAATTGAGCAGGTCTATGCTAGACATCCAAAGTTAGAGGCAGGATTGCTGTTGAAATGAGTAATATGCATTATTTAATGTGTCAAGTGTACTAAAAATAGTCATGGCAGGGACAATCATTCAAAGGAGGATGATGTGAAGGTGTGAGAGAGCATGTCTTTCTCTGAATCCTTGTGAGAGCATGGATGTGATGCCGTTCTACTGGAGAAAATGTTCTCTCTGACCAGCAGCGATGTAATATGCCCCCGTTAAATACTTCATCTATCTCACTGAACTGCTTATAACTTTATGCATTTCCTGTAGCACACAGCCTGGCCTGGCTCAGCCTGTGAATCACAGACATGTCTACAGCTAATATACTCCCACACAGAACAGCTACTTAGGACCTACTGCATGGAAAGGCATATATATTCCTGTTCTAGCTAGCTTTCTGCTTTCCCAAGGTTTGCGACATTGCATCACACACTCTACCTCAACACCACACTGTGGCTTATGCCCTCAGGGCGGCCACTAATCTGTCTCTGGTGTGGATGAGGAGAGGCCATGGGACAGCAGGTCAGACAGAGGAGATGTAGGTCTACTGGAGGGAGAGTGCAAAACGAGAGTCAGTTGGTGAGTTTCAGCCTCAGGGCATGAGAGCCAAGATGTCTGAGGTGAGTGAGGTGCGACCAATACTGCAAGCACCAAGTGGTGCCAGAAGAGCTCGCCATTTGGGAAGCGCCGAACCTCACCTTTGTAGAGGGGAGTTTCTCTGGCCTTGTTGGAGATGTCAGGCTCAGCCCCAGCCTGCAGCAGGGTGAGCAGGCAGTCCAGGTTGCCCCGGCTGGTGGCCAGGTAGAGAGCTGTCTCCTCGTTGAGGGTGCGCTGGTCGATCGTGCCAGGATATGCTGTGAAGAAACCATGAGCCCAAAGACATTATGGTGTAGCACTGCACAAGTATCTGCAGAGCCTTAAATCATTACAGTTTTAGATGAGTTTTTGTTGTTTATTTCTTTTTTTTTTTTTTTTTTGGTAGACAAAGTATATGCTATAAAATTACTATGAATCAGATTAGTCACTGGCTCAGACTAAAGCATTCAGCTTTGTACACTGATAATGCAGAAATATGTTCAGTAACCACACTTCAGCAGCATTTTGAAAACAAATTGTGGTAGTTAACTGCCTTCAGTCACTGGCAAAGAGGTGCTGATCTGGCTCTCCGGCTAGCTGGACACCGATGCCTGCTGTGGATTCCAAGTAGCCCACAACAGCCAAGATTGAAGCTATAACGCTTTACTGTGAGAAGCCCAGGGCTTGACAAGATCTATCCAAGCATCACTTTCTCCTGAAGATCTTAACTTTAGACCTTCACTCTGGAAGCCTATCCTCAAAGAGAAGGTGAAATTAATATGCAATCACAGGAGCTGTAAAATTCTTCCCACATAGTCCCAGACAAAGACTGGGGAGGTGCTAATTCTGCTTTTTGGCTTACTCGTGTTCTTCTTCCTTCTTTTGTAATTAGTTTTAATTTCACTGACCTTTTTGCAGGAGTCTCAGGCAACCCACTTGGCCATAGTACGCTGCTTCATGGAGGGGTATCCAGCCGTCCTTGTTAGGTTCAGAAAGGTCTTTTCCTGATTTCATCATGTTGCATACTGCTTTTTCATCTCCATCCCTGATTGCTGCCACTACAGGGTCAAGTTCTCTTTAAAACAAGATTAAAACCTGATTACTGCTTCCTTCATTACTGAGAAGCTTTTTGCAGCAACATCACTGTATCATTTGAACAGAACAATGAACTACAGTCTATATGCTAAGAATTTATGCCTAGCTACAGGGCCTCTAGAGGTGAAATTTGTCTATCTGCTGTAATTAATTTCTCTAATCTGCTCTAATCACAACAGATCAGAAGAATCACTGCCTGGAAGTGCTGATTTCTTCCCATGGAGAGTAAGGAAGGTGCGGCTAATCTCTGACATGAATATTTTAATTTCAGATATCTGTAGCTGACTAAGTCTAGCTCTGCCTTGTCCATGGTTGTGATAATCACGTCACTCTGCCATTTCCTTCCCATGTGGCAAGATGTTTCCAGATGAGATCTCAAAACCAAGATCAATTTAGAGAATTGCCCCTTTTCATCACTGAAGATAATTTTAGCTTTGATTCACAGGTGGCTTAGCCTTAAAGGAGAAACTCCTAATTCATCTTGTTCCTGTGTTCTAGAGGTACTTTCTATTTCTCCTGTGAAATTCTGTTTTCAGAAGTTGGCTAGGCCAGTTGTCAAGAAGGGTGAGCTGTAGTTAGACCCTGTGAACATTAGGGTGTTGCTCTGGACTCTCTTTTCTTCAGTCAGGGAGGATAAGAAGAACAATCCACCCACAAAAATGGAATTCTGCACTGCCCTTTGTGTCCATGGCCTGGAGATCCCCAGCTTTTATTTCGACATTGAATACATAAATTGTCAGAAATCATAACCACTTCAGACATTATAAACCTTCAAAAATGTGTCTTTAGAGTTCAGAAGGACATGTTGTGTGCTGGACACTTTAAGGCCTCTTCGGAGTAGAAAGCCACTTAAATGAATAGAATCACTGGAAAAGGTAAAAGTAGTATTTCAGTGTTTACCAGCCAAAAGAAAAATAACATGAAAATCATCTTTTTTTGATGTCACCTAATTCTGAAGCTTTTGAGAACTTGGCAAAAAGAGGCTCAATGAAAACCTAGAAAAAACATGGAGTATGCTCCATGTCACTGAGAAGTGAAACATGATTGGCAACCTGCAGGCAAGCTTCTCTCCAATCAGCCCTTCCTTTTCCAGCCTGAATCCTGCACAGCCCCAGCAGTGATCTGTGCCTTCCAGCACCAGCACCTGGTTCTGCTCTTGCCTGGCTGTGCCGAGAGAAGGCAGTCACAGCTTCCTCGTTCTGAGGCAGCAAATTGCCAAGATTCAGGGCAGCAAACACCCCAAGGGAAGAAGCATTCCTCCAGTTCTAATGGGGACTTGCAAAAAAATGAACATGGGTTATGTTTTCAGAAACAGAGAACATAGGGATGTCGAAAACATAGAAGAGCTTGTAGTTTGCATTAACTGTAGAGCAAATACTGCAGCTATGAAAGCAGAGAGATTGGGGAGGGAGGTGTGTGTCTCAGGGAGAGCATTAGCACTGGCAGGGTGGGAATGCAGTATGCAATGAAGGTTGTGCAGGGCAGCAATACTGGGAACACTCAGAAACTCTGATTATGACAGGAGGCCTGAAGTGCCACCACAAGCGAGACAGAAAAATGGAGGCAGCTCAGCATGGGAGTCCTCAAAAAACACATCATTATTACAGCCTCTGCATTTAGCACAGGTTGCAGGAGCAGTGTGCAAGGAATGGGGAAAGACACTATTCTCTGGGTGAAAAAGTCCTTGGTGTCATTTTCTCTTTGTCTATAGCTGGAAGCAGCAATCTCAGGACAGCAGAGTCACAAAAATAGCAACACTTGAATGGGGGGGAGATACTGGTCAAAGCCAAACGTGTTGCCTGGTGAGATAACATCCAGAGCAGGCAGCTGCTGTCCTGGCCACAGCAGGCCAGAAGGAATCATCTGACCTCCTGATAGCTGCCGTGCTGAGGTCCTGAGGACTCTGCTGCATCTTCATGTTAACAGAGTACCCTGAGGACTACAACTGAAATTGTTATCTTCTTATATACAGATAAGAATTTTTTATATAGCTGCTTGAAATCCAGCATTTTGTTGAAGTCAGTCAGCAGCAGCAATTGGTATGCTTGGCTGGGAGAGGAGGAGGAGGTGGGGGATCGTGAACAGCCCCTGGCACAGGGCCACTGAAGCCATCTGTTATTCTGCGCAAAGGTTTGTGTTACATATGCTGGGCTGCTCACCACCACCTCGCTCCTGGGCACACCACAGGGCTACCAGCACTTAACGAGTTACTGCATGCCAGGTGGGCACAGCAGGAGTCTGGGTGTAGGGCTCGCAAACAGCAATTGCAAGGTGAATCATGTTAGCTGAGACCTCAGTGAAAGCAGACAGTGCCTCGTATCAGCGATAGGGTTAAAATGTGTGAAGAATCAGTTATCGTTCTGCTTCAGCCCTCAGATGTTGAATGAAACAAATGTCTGTTGAGATCCTTGACCTTAAATGATTCCTAAGTAAGATGAGGGGTTTGCTGGACCAGGCTGTGGATGCTTTAGCCAAGCAAATTCCAGATCAGTACAGAAAGTTTAATGAATCTCCATGTGAAATTCTTGTTTTCTGCCTTGCTCAAAGTTGGCTGTTATAAAAAGTAAACAACACATTTTGCTGCTTTGATTTCATCAGAAATAGAAAAAATGAGTATTAGCGCTAATGGAGGAAGCTTGAAGATCTGAAGAAATCTTAACCTTCTAGGCTAATCAAAAGAATTACTGCATTTCAAAGGCCAGTAGCCAAGCTCGTAAATACTCATTGCAGAAGAAATGTATGGTGTGGTCAATTCTGAGTGATGCAGGAGAGGATCAGAGGAGCACAGAAGGATTCAGGAAGCTCCTCCTTTTCCTGGCAGCCTGGTGAGATGCAGGCAGCAGGAAGGAACAACATCTCTCCAGGTGAAGTCTGCTACCAGCCCTGCCTGGCTCTGAGATCAGCTCCCTGAAATAGCCACACCAGTGTGCTCCCCTGTGGCTTCCTATCCACATTTCTCCTCTCACCTGGTAGCAGAGGAGGGCTAGTTTATCAGTGTTATCCCAGCCTTCACTGTGGACCAAGATCTATTGAGCTATGTGATGCAGGAGAAGCCACCAGCTCTCCCCAGTCATCGCACCCAGAGCAGGAGAGAGGTGTGCAAGGAGTGCAGAGCACTTCACAAGAGGGTGAATTTTCAGTGGGACCAAGGGGAGCTGGCAGGTGATGGGGATGAGGGAGGCCGAATGTGCCAGCAGAGAGAGGTTTTCACATGTGTCAGAGAGGGCAATATCAGCAGAGAGCAGGGACAGAGCCCACATCAGTCCAGGTGCAGCGTGAGATGGGTGAGAATTCAAAGATGGGTGATGGAAGGAAGGATAGTGGTAGAGTGGTATAGTCACTGCAACTGTGCATCCAGGGAGGGACTTGAAAGAGGAATAGAAGAAAGTGGTGTCAAACTGAGAGATAGAAAAGGTAGGGAAGAGTTTTCTGCAGGACACAGAGAAATGCTGCTGCAACGCTTTGGTGCAGAAGGTGCTGCAGGTGCCTGTATCTGGTCTGCCCTGAAAAGGACTGTAATAACCCCACCATGGTGTGATCACTTCTGCTACACCCAGGCGTGGGACAGAGGCACCCTCATACCTGTCTGATTTCCTGAGCCATGGCTGTGTTCATCTGAGCTTATTTATGGTCTCTGCCAACAGCAAAGTGTGGCCAGGAGGGTCAGTCACACTGGCTTCCCACTTGGGCAGGTAAGATGCAGCACTCCCCAGCAGCCTGTCTCAATGTGGCAGGACAGTGTAGGTGTTGCTGTGGACAGCATGGCATTCAGCAGCATTAATAAAGCATCCCTCTGAAGGACTGGGCTTTCCCACCCTGTTCATACACTGTGACAAAATGATTGTTTTCCCCACTTTTCCCCAGAGGTACCAAATAGCCCAGAGTCCCCAGGATGCACTGCAGGGATGAAGAGGTGTGGGGGGAGAGAAGAGATCAAGGGAGGTGTGGGACAGGAGAAGGAGGGGAGGCACTTACACGGGCTGTGCTGTGCTGTACAGGCTGCCGTCGTACCTTCGCCTGACCCCCCAGGCTGCCCCTGCGCTGGGCGGCTGAGCACGGCCTCTGGCTGCCAATCTGGAGTGGTGATGACATGAATGAAATGAAGAGAAATACTCCGAATAGGAGAAACAGGTCATGCTGAGGCAGAAACAGAGACACGCATCCACAGAGACGGAGCGAGAAAGCCTGCCGGTCAGGGCTTTGAATAAAAGCAGATGGCCACGGCTTGCTCTGTGCTGGATTCAGCTGCTCTCTCAGCTCGAGATTATTTTTGGCCCTCTGAGGAAGCGTCAGGGGATTCAAATGACCATATAAGACAACAGTGAGGTTAACCCTGCCGCCACCACACAGGAAGCAGGCACGAAGTGAGGTGACATTCATCACCTCCCCAAGTGTCACACAAGCAGGTCTGAGCAGGGGAGGAGGAGGACACGACTCTTCCAGGTGGTGCAAGGACTCAGTGGTACTTCAAATCTGGAGCTACAAAGCTGCAAAGGCTTTTGCTCTGCTGTAGGTCTAACGCTGCTGGCCTGAGGCAAAGGCAGGGAGGTTAATGCTCAGAGCAGAGATGCGGTCTTCTGCTGAGATAGCAAGGACCCCTGGAGGACAGGACCAAATGGCCAGGGAAGCCCTTGTTCTGCCCAGCTTCGGGTCCCCATGGCGGAGCTGACAGTGCAAGTGCACTGTAATGTCACCGAGAAGCCACACACTCCAACTGGAGCAAGAGTGCACTCCGTAAAGCATCCTGGCTCTGCAGCTAAGAAGCACGCTTACAGCTCCTCAGATTGTCCCAAGCTTCCCAGCTCTGGGAGACAAGCAAGAGCAGCAGAGTTGAGAGAAAGGAGGAGGAACAAAGCTTCAGTTTCTCCAGGCTTATTACAAAAATAATTTGAAAGGATGTTTTTGTATCTGCCTTGATTTTGGGGTGACTTTCTAACCTCTTTCTCTCTCTTCTAGCCCCTCCCACTCCCCCCTCTTCCTTTTCTAACCTCTTTCCCCTTGAGAAATCAGCCTTTTAAAGAACAAAAAGAGGAGGAGGTCTGGTTTTCCCAGCAGGTTCCTGCAGCCATAGTGTGGCTGCATGGGTGCCCGCGTGGCCGGCTGCTGGGAGCTGCACTTGGTGGGGGCAGCGACCAGACCAGGATCCCAAATAATCTCATCCTCTACAGCATCTAAAAGGGAACCAGATCACCCTGCTTTATATGCTGGTTTTTGGCCTCTCTCCTATGTTTTCCCATAACAAACACTGTGCTCCCTCTCTGGCAAAGCTGCAGCCCAGAGCACTGCATGGTAGAGGGGAGCTGCTGGCTTCTGCAGGGCTTCTTTACTTCAGGAAAACACACAGCAGTGCCCTTTTCTTGTTTAATTCATTGCTTAAACCAGACAGCTTCAGGCCGATTCCCATTTCACTGCGAGGGAGTAAATTGTTGACCTCAGTGGATTTATAGCAGGTCTGACTTTCAGGCTAATGACAGACTCGCAGACCAAGCACACGAAGCCACTCGGCAGAGCTAATTACAAGGCACGTGTTTTGATGGGGGAAGCTGTTTCCCTGCTGGCAGGCAGCATGCTCCTCGCTCACTCACCTTTGCCAAGGGTACAGCTGGTAGGGAGGGTTGTGGCTGCTGGCGCGGCTGGGGGCGGCCGCCTCGCCAGGACCCCCCCCCACTGGCTTTGGGTGGCCCTGGGCAGCTGTGTGGCCCACCGGGTCCTCCCCTAGGCTCTGCCGGATGGCCATGTTGATCAGCTCGTCCTCGCTCAGGCTGCTGTACAGGCTGTATTCCTCACAGCCTATCGTTTGTCTTTGGGTATTTGCTGCTGTTGTAGCCATTTTTCTTCTTTTATATTTTGCTGTCCTGTAAAAGGAGATTGTGGTAAATAAAATCTGAAAAACAAAAGAAATGCAGCCATCTTGTGCTTTTGTTCAGCTCTTAAGTGGAATGACCAATAAACCTTTCAGAAACCAGGGAGAGAACATTATCAGCTAAAATCTGCACATGAACGTAGTGAATGAGCTTCTTTCTCTCACATACAAGTAGCTGAGGTATCTGTTGATTAAAAAGGGAAGGGAGCTGCTGCAAGCAAAGCAGGTTCTTATCTGCGTCTTCTGGTTACCACAGCTCAAGAGAAAATTAGGTAAAGGAAATCCTCACCAGATTAAAGAGATACAATTTTGAAATGAATTTATTTTGGACAACATCAATTGACATCTTTTTTTGTGTTCTGTTGTTTTGTTTTATTTCTTGCTCTAATTGCAGAAAAAAAAAAAGGGACAAAGTTTGTCTGTCTGTCTGCTTGTTTTCTGTAAGGGCAGATTCCCTGCCATGATAAAACAACTTTGTCATTTCTTCTGCCCTATCTGGGGAACACTTGAGCAACATGCAAAGCTATTCTTTGAAATGACTTTCTTTGTTTCACTCAGCAAGCAGAGCAATGTGACGTTGCCCAGTTTCACTTCTGATTTTTTACTGTTCACAGGATAAAGTTCAAGGTCATCAGTTCTAAGACTTATGGTAAGACTCTCTTCTAAAAACTGGTGTTGAGAGCTGGAAAGGAGAGAAGGGGGAAACACCAGGGTACACTCAGAAATCACAGAATGACTGCAAACTCCCACCATAGAATGGACTCAAAAAAGCCAAAGACAATCCAAAACACCACTGAATTTCCATCAGTGATCGGGATGTATTAACGCCTTGTAGCGTGTACAACTAATGCATACAGTATGATGTTCTAGCAGGATCTCCTCTGGGTGCCAGAGATGATTCTGGCCATCAGTGTCCAAGAGCCAAGTGTTTATATCATGGGAGGGGATGGAAACACTTGCCTCTTTAAGGTGACAGCCAAGAGGGAATAGGTTTGCTCTTTATAATCACACCAAAGCAAGAAGGACTGTGTAAAATAGCAGAGAATGCTGTTACGAGCAGAGAGAGTTACAGGCTGCTCAGTAGTAGTGGGGCAGGACAAGTAAGGACAGAGAGCCAGCAGAAGAAAACTGAGAGAAGCATCCCCCAGGCACAGACACGAGGGACTGGCTGAGTGCTACAGGAGGGTTTTAACAAAGCTGTTTTCCCTCAGCGCTGGGGGCCAGGCCCCCTTTCGGCCTCCAGCTCTCTTCCCTGCATAGTCACCTGGAGCAGCCTGCCTTCCTGGGGCTTGTGCAGGGACATTGCCCTGCTCCCACAGCCCTCCCTCTGCATGCACAGCTGCGAGACAGTCCTGACCTGGGGGAAATGGTAACTCCCCACATGGGAGTAGATGCAGTCATGTGCATCAAGACGCTCACACTCATTTCTTTAATCATAATTAAGAAAAAAAAAAAAGAAATACGGAGTTTGAAGAAGTTTAAAGAATTACGAGATCTCGAATCAAGGAACAAGAACCCCAAACCCTTAGATGTAAGCATGACCCCTCAGAAAGAGTGATGTTTGCCACATCCACAGCTCCCTCAGGCTCCATGCATACCCCAGAGGAAGTGGGAAAGGGAAGCTCAACAGATTTCACATTTGCATTATGACTCTTAGTGGCGAAGAATGTACTTTGCAGTCATGAAAACTGCCAAAATAAAACCTTCAATTCCAGTAAATAATGCTACCCGTTTTTGTTGCAGTTCTGTTTTTGTCCAGATCTCTCAAGGCTACTCCAGTGTGAGCTGATGGACCTCAGCTCTGCTCAGATCCCTCACCATTGCAAGGAACTGAGCCTACACTCAGTTCCTTGATACCAGTGGTAACTCCCATACAGGAGCTGCTGCCACCCTGCGTCCCAGACACTCCAGCACCTGTCTTTGGCTGCAGGTACTCGGCTCATGACAGGTCAAAACCCATGGCACAGCCTAATTTTCCAGCAGCTTCTTCTGCTGCTTGGCTTACTCAGCTTCTGGCATGCAGGGCAGCATGCTTATAGTCCTGCAGCCTAGGTACTTACCGAGTGAGTGGTACTCTGTAGCTCTGTGAAACCCACAGGCTGGAATCAGAGGGCTTGTCTGCAATACCTGGCATTGCAGTGCCCAGATGTAGGGACCTAGCCCAGTTAGTGACTCAGAGACTTCAAATAAGCTGTCACTGGAGAGGGGAGGACCTCATCATAAGCTCCTAATGCAGGTGGTGCACAGTGACTCTTTGGAGGAGGCAAAAGTGGAGCTAAAGTGCTTTTCTCTGAGGGGAATGTGCACCAGTGGAACACAGGGCAGATCCCTCTTCTGTGTCCTCTCCAGCCTCATCACGAGCATCTGGACTGCACAGCAGAACAGCAGCAATGCCACTCCATGCTCTGACACACTGAGGTTAACTGGCTTAGGTGCCCCACTAAACCCCGTTGGACCTAGGTATAAAGGACATTTCTGGACATCTTGCTGTCTCTTTTTTTGTTTCCTGTGAGGAAAAAGGAACAGTGAGAGAAAAGGAACATTTTTGAATTTGGAGGTCATTCATGTTTCACTCTCTTACTCTTGTACAGGTTAACTGGGTCCCAGAGGAAAGGGAGAAACTCCCCTATGTGTTGGTAATTCTCACTAGACTAAATATTTTGATAGGAGTCCCATGGAGTGCAGAAACAACAGTGCTGGCAGCAGCTCCCACCACTGACTCATCCTGCAGGCAGAAATGTCGTGGGACCCAAAATAGAGAAAACTTTCAGCGCTGCTCATCTGACTGGCAGATGAGGTATGGTGTGAGGGTCATATCCAGGGGCTGGAGGAGCTTTCAGGCCCATCCTGACAGCCAAGGACAGCCTTGGCCACCCTGACCCCTGCTAGAGGTGGTTCAAGTTGGGCCTGAAGCCATTCTGTGATGAGTGCTTTAGTGGGTGGCTGTGGAGCCTCAGAGCTCTGATGTGAGTTAGAATTATTTCTCTTAGGAGCTGCTGTGATCCAGGAGAGCTACGGCAGCTGCTAAGTGCATGCCCTCTGCTGGAAGCTGGTGCACAGCGGGCTCATGGAGGTTGACATCCTTTCCCCTTGGATTGGGCTTGGTTGCCAGTTGCAGACCTGCCTGGCTGGGTAGCAGTGAATCCACAGCCTTATGAAAGCCATGAGGCTAATGACCTATAAGGTACATGTTTTAAATCTATAGTAAAAAATGTGTGAAAAAACATCAGTCTTTCTTGCTACAAATGGTTGAACCAGTTCCCTTAAGTAGGGTCTGGCCTAAGCAATCTTCCTAAATTCAATGTGGATCTATCTGCTTGCTTCAAGACTCCCTGTTGTAGGTTTAAAATATTGGAATTGGATCTAGAAATTAAATATTGGGTTAACTGTTTGCTCTAGCTCCAGGTTTTTGTGGGAGGTTTTCATCTTGGGCTGTCCCCTGCGTTCCTCTGGCAGCCCAAGAGCCTATTCTCACAGGTAGTGCATTACATCGTTTGTACTTCAAGAACAGAACCTGACTTATGAAGCTGTGGTTATAGTGCCTGTATTAGTAATTTAAACTTTGCCTTCAGGTCTGAATTGCCTCATTAGTGATTTCTGTTGTAAAAGATACATCACAGGATATTACTGCCTGTGCAACCATTTAATACCTCAGTCTGACAAGATCTTCTGGATCTAAACTCATCATCATTTCCACCTTGGGCCTGACCCTGCTCTCCTGACATAAACAACAGCCCCACCTGATTTGTAATTTTGCTCTCCTGTTTTCAGTGAGTTTACTGAGATGTAGCACTCAGGCCTGTGCCACGCAGCTGCACGTGAGGCCAAGCAGTAGGGTCAGCAAGGAGGTGCTGGTGCCAAGGCTGGGCCACCATTCTGCCTGGCACCATGAGCAGCTCTACCTGGCTCTGAAACCAGAGGCACTGCTCACTGGGTGACTACTGCACCCACTCACCTTGTGGTAAAAGCAACAGACAAACACAATTAGGGTGCTGTTAGATTTGCACCACAGGCTCTGTCAACATTCAGTGTTTGGAAGAATGGGCCTCTGATCCCTGATGCAACACAAATAAACAACGAGGATTACAGCTGGCTTTGAACCTGCAGAACTGCACTGTTTGACACTATTAGCATCTGAAACAACTGGTCCTCATTGATTGCATTTCCTTAAAGAAAAGCTTAGCAAGGCTGCCTGTCCTCCTTCAATAAACCCCAGGCAGCAGAATTAGCAGAATTGCTTCTTGCTGTCATAGGAGGGTGGCAGGTGAGTGACAAGGTCATTAGGGGAGCAGAGCCAGGGACTCTGCCTGCCTTTGCTCTTAGTTTACCCCAGTCAGCTTGTAACTCTCTACAGAACCTCAGCATTTATGGCACAGGGTGTGATAAACTACATTTCTAAGAAAAAAAAAAAAAAAACAAGTCTTTGAGAGGCTACAAAAGGGAGAGAAGAGGAAAGGTTTGTTCAGTTTGCCTTTTGTAAGGTGTGATTGAGCCCCAGGTTCTGCAGATACTGCTCCCTGTGTTTGCTTTTACTTCTGAAAGCAGCAGGGGTGCGCAGGAGGAAGGTAAACATGGCTGGAAGTCTTTCCAGAAAACTGAGCCTCCACTTCAGCTCTCACTGCTGCATCTTTCAAGCCAGATCCTCTGCTGACAATGGAAACTAGAACAATTTAAAGCACTTAAAGCATTCGTAATTTTGTTGCATTTTAGGTCTGTTTCCAGATAAATCTCTGGAGTTTTTGAAGTATATTAGTCAACTACTGCTAGAAGGCAAACAATGTTTTAAAAACAGAAATATTTTCAGCATCCATCATATCTGTCAGAGCTGGGACATTAGAAGAGCAACACCTCATGCTGTCCAGCTGCAGCAACAGGCAAATATATTTTGTAACGACATCTTATGCAAACTGGTCATGTTACAGCCCTGTGCTGGGGAGCAAAGCCAGGCTTCCCAAAGGAATCCTTCAAGCAAACAAGTCCTCTCGTCCAGCCCCAGCTGTCAAAACAGGTCACCTATCAGTCTGGCATGTGTTATGATGCCATCAGGTTGTGATTCTGTGCAAATTGTTTACTGAAAATGCATACCTCTGTGTGCTTTTATTTCTTCTCGGAAAGCATTAATTCACACAGCAATCACTGCAATATTAGCTTTGTGTCATGCTGGCTAGAAATTTATAAATGAAATAAATCATTTGCTGATGTCATCTTTTTCCTTCACTCTGTCTTCCAAACTATTATACCTTAGAATGTCACAAGAACAATGACAATTATTTCTGAGCAAGCTATTCTAAGGGACGAAGCATCATCGGCAAGTAGAAGAAAAATGAGGAAATCACAGAGCTACAGTTCTGTTTAACACCAGTGAGTGTTCTATGGCTTGTATGAAAACAAACAAAAAGAAAACAAGAAACAAAAAACAAATCAAAACAAAACAAAAACACAAAAGGAATCCACAAAATCTCCTAAGACTTTGTTAGGGTGTTACATTACAAGCTGTACAAACTACTATAGGAATAAGTACTTGCATAAACATAGCAAACCGACAGATTGAAAATGCTAAGTAAGTTCAAAACATGCATATCTGTGTTACCTTTTTGTTCTGAAATAAAAGGGTAATGATATTGTTGAAATGAGCTATCTCCTTGACAAAGTCTTAATTCAGAAAATCCTCGTTGGTATTCATCTCCCTGCTTTGCCTGGGTGTTTCGATCAACTGCGGGACAGCTTTGAAACACGCTCGCTTTGAAGCCTGGAGTTTATTTCTGGATCACCCCATGATCAGCGAATACAAGCCAAAATATAAGTTGTTCTGAATCTCAGATTTCCTGCTTGAAGATGCACTGCAGAAACTTTCACCCATTATAAAGTTCTTCTTTGTTGCATTAATCTGAGGAACTTCACTTCATCAAGCATCCTGTAGCTAAACGACACAAAGTTGACCTTTCTATTACATCATTATTTATTGTCTCTGACAAGTAGACCATATATGGACATGTTTCTCGAACTTAAAGAAAAAAAAGAAATTACTGTATAATTTTGAAGTAAAATATGTTGTCCTGAAGAGTTTTATTTACTCGGGGAGAAAGAAGTTCAATTTACTTTTGCTCTAGCTGCTTGTTAAACTAATCAGGCAAACATTACTGTGTGTATTTACTGATGCTTTACAGTGGTTCGTGTATTTTTAAGGCTATAAGTTTGAGACTTCAGAATTCCAGAGATGACAAAAGCAGCTGTGAACCTGTTCTAAGAAGTATTTATAAGAGCTTACTACTGGAAAATAACTGCTCTCAAAACACTTAAAGGTGAAAGATGACTGTCTATCAGACTGCTTGAGGCTGTAATAGTGAAATGGTAGCCACCGTCCCCTCATCTGTATAAGACAAACTGGCTAAGGAAGAGATAGCTCTCATCCAAGGAAACTGTCAAGCACATACAGGAGAGCTAACATTGTATTAGCTGGAACATGGGGAAAATCCTCAACTTGGGACAGTTGTTCTGTATTTGTCCAGCTAAGACTATAAATGAAGTATAACAGTATAATACAGAATCAAAACAATGCCTATGCTTTTTCCTTCAGCTCCTGGTTCACTAATTCCTGTGGCAAAATGTATATAAAGAGAACAAAGCCTAGATTGCAACAGGTCTCATTTCCTTTCAGAATAGCTTGTTGAGCAGTAGCTGTACTTACCCTGTCACTGTGTAAACAACGCCATCCATGGCTTAGTAAGAGCAATCTTGAAGGGAACCAATTCAGGAAGACTACATCATCTGCTCACATGTGACCCCTTACTACTCACTTGCATCACCAGCATCAGTCCTTCTCCATGCTGCCCCTTAATCCAGCATGCTCCAGCACAAGATGATGGCCATGATATATCCCCTTCCTCTGCTGCCCACAAAAAGGTCTGTCCCTCATTTCCAGTGCTAGGGCAACTGCTTATCCAAAGTTAAGGACATTTGGTAGTTACTGTGGCAGACAAAAGAGCCCTGGATGTCAACACCAACAGGGTGAGAAACTCCTACACCCCTGCCAGCATGCCAGCCAGCCCTCCATGACTTTTAAACAAAGCCCTGCTCTTTTTTTCCCTGATACTACTTCAGGATTGTAACCAGCGTTGGCTCAAAATAAAGAGTGAGTATCTCCCAGATTTAACCCTTCTGCTTGCCTTTTGGCAGGCTCTCATCAGATCCACACCCTTGGCACTCTTATGACAAGCATGGTGACCTCAAGGAAAACTACTGATACTCCACTGTAGATTCACACTTAGCAAAGGCAAGGGTGCCTAAGTCTTCCAGTATGAGCTGTTTGATTAGAAAAAGACACTGGGCTCAAGGTCCCAGCAGCTGTGAACATTGCAGGTGGCTCCCCAATTCACAACAAGCACACTCCAGCTCCATCTCTCTCATACTCCTGGGTTTCCATGTAATGCCCAATGCACTCTTTCCACACAGAAACTGTGTGAAGCACACTCTGAGTCCTGGAACAAACAGGAAATGATGACTGTGTCACCATAAAATGTGGCCCATGTTTTTCTTCTCTTTAGCCTTGTCCAGATAACCCTTTGAGTTGTGTAGCACATCAGATATTTGTGTATGTGCAGAGACATGCAAGCAATGTAGCATGAAGGGGCAAGTGCCACAGCTGGGTGTCTTTGGTACCTACCCAGCATGGCACAAAGCTGCAGCCTCTTCCCCACTCCATGTTTCAGCAACCAAAATACACAGGCATGGATCCAGACTGCCAGATCTAGCTGACAAGTGGGACAGAAGCTCCACCATGGAGGAACACCAGGCAGGAGCTGCCTGCATGAGTGTGTCACTGAGTGCATGACTCTGGGCAGACCAGACAGAGTTAAGCACTCATTGCCGGAGGAATGCAACAGTGTGGGCAACAGGGATTTGATGTATTTGGAGCACCTATAAATGCTGCTGCACCCTTTTCCAATAAAATCACAGGACTGCTTCAGAACATCTATTTTCAGATACCACTAACTCTCCATTTTGTCTTTAGTAAATCATTTAAGTCCTCTGAGTCTCATCTGTGTTAGTGTAGTGGAAATAATCAAACAGAGATGAGTCCAGAAATTCTCTCAAAGAAGAAGCCAACAAGGGTACTTATATGGATAAAGATTGTCAAATATGACTTTATTTAATCAGTATCTACGAAATACTTTGGTATCCTCAGAGGAAGACCTCATAGAAGTTTGAAACTTTACTACAGAAATATTACTATACAGTCATGAAATCATACATTTGGAAGTTGATTTTTTTTCCAATAAAACAGTGTTGTGTCTTTATTACAACACATCCAAAGCATAATAATAACAATCATTATGATTTATTAGCATTGCATCAGATCTGTTAATATTTCCCCTGGGACTCAACCAGTTATGAATCTGCATTTTCAGCTTAACCCCTGAGACATTTCAGGAGATTACAAAATATCACCTGCAAAAACAAACACATAAAATCATGCTGTTTTCTGGGTCAGACTTCAAACTCAGACACTGCATAGTAGATCTGTTTGCTATCTCTTTAAATAGAAAATGGTGGAAACAGCCAACTCATGCTGACGGGGGAGTCAGCTAGGGTCTCACAGAGAGGGAGCAATAAAAAGGAGCTGAATCTGAGAGAAGACAAAGGACAACCAAGTAAAAATAGAAAATGGCTAAATGAACAACAAGGTTCTCTTTATTCCTCATGTTTCCTAAAAATAGACAGCAGAAGTCAGGTTAGGAAAGCACATTTGTTTTATTTTTGGATTTTTTCACAGCCTCTACCTCCATTAGTCTAACTCATAACCCTTCAGTCCTACTAAGAGCTGTTCTGTATTAAAACACAAATGAATCAGGCAACTAAAGTTGGTGAAAAAGCAGAGTTCATTTGTGCATCTTAGGAGACCAACAATCCTGTTACAGACTCATTCTGAACGCAAAGCTGGTGATATATTTGACATCATGTGATGAAATGCAGGTGAGAAGGGACACCAACACTAATTATTCTCATCCTTAGCCTGTAACTCCCAACAATGACCAATTCTGCCGCATCCAAACACTTGGCTCATGGATATCTGCTCTGAGATCAAGAAAATGCTGACTACTTGTGACAGTAAGAGACCCTGGACAGAAAGTGTGGTTCCAGTAGATAACCTAACCATCTTGTTTCCGCCTGTCAGTCATACATAAAGTTTTGAGCATGTGGAGGTAGTAACTGCTGAACACACACAGATATAAGATGCAGAAACATCCAGCCAAGAAGACCTCTTGCATTATGCAGTTGCATAGCAGCGATCTGGTGACCCTAATGATCTGTCCTGCTGATATTAATTTCTTATGTTTAAAGCACAGCAATCCCCACAGTACTTTGCCAAAGAACAGCGTACTGATTTGTGCGCCAGGTACCCTGAACCCTTTCCTTGTCACTGATACCTTCTCTGAGATTTTCGCTGTAGAAAGATAGTAAGATATTGTGGGTGGTCTATTTCACTGTGAATACAGTCCCAGGGTACACATTTGTGCACCTTTCACAACCAGTTTCCAGAAAGCAGAGCTTTGAATTGCATTCAATGTTGCCACGCTGTGCTTCTATCAGACACTCCTAATGATTAAATGCAAACACCAGAAGCAAAAGCAACTCCCCTGCACCTCCTGCTATACAACCCATGTTCAAATAACAAGGAGACAGAAACTCCCACAGGAGAAGACAGTTCCAATTTCCTTTGCAAGAACTAATGATTGCTTTGGCCACAGTACCCTGAGAGAGGCAAGGAGCCAGAGGCACTTGTATGGGAAAAGGTGCAGAGTGTCACACGCCCAGGGGTAAGGAATACAATACACAATATTCCTTGCTGACTCTGCTACCTCAATAGTTCACTGTTGCAAAGATGTAGGTGTTTTGAATTAACACTACTGAGAACATAATTGCCTTTTCAGGAAGAGTTTAACCCACTCCAACACTCTGGACTCTCACCCGTAAGTCAGGGTGGCCTTTTGCTCAGCGTACAACTTCCATGTCTGCACAGCGGCTTTTCACAGAAAGCTTTAACTTCTCAGAAACAGTCAAAATGGAGCCATCAGTCCTCTGGAAACATGATAGGATCAGAAAGGGGAACATGCCATACTAGGGCCCTAAGCCCCATTTCAGATATCTGATGGCTCAGCCCAGAACCTCCCCTGCCAGTGAGCGTCGGAAGAACGCACAGCCATTGCACTCACTGCCTCTCTGCAAATGTCATCCTAAGGTCACATCCACCGACTCAAAGTGAAAGAGCAATCAGTCAGAAAAGAACATGAAATACGGAGTGAATGCAACCTAAAGACTATATAAACAAATGCATGTTCCTTGGAGGAAGAGGGAAAGCATAAACATTATCTTTTAGTTACTCTTTGCTGTGCAAATATCATTTATTTTATGTTATAATGTATGTTAGTAAGAATTCTAATGAAAGGCTTGTCTTTTTCTTGACCTTTACAAAATCCACAAAATTCAGAGATGTTGCTCTGAGTCTCTTGCAGAGAAGTGGGAGGACGAGAGCAGCAACATGAGGCACAAGCAAAGGTCCTGGCAAAAAAAAAATTACTCTAAAACGGCAGTGGTGGAGAAGTCAAATAGATTTTGATGGGAAACAAACTTTCTATCATTTTTTTAAAAGCAGTCTGTGGAAATATGTAGAGTGGGAGTTTACCTCTCTGTTTTATCCCAAAGACTAATTTCAGAACAAACTCTCCCTCTACTACTTTATGGCGCTTGATGCATTTCTCTGGTACCCTCTAATTTCTTTAAGACAAATTTGTTTCCAACTATTATGGCTGCTGTATGCAAGAAGATCTGTTGTAGTGCTCTTGTCCCCTTCCCTTAATGGCCTGAGAACAGGGTAGATACAGATCTGTCTTTACTATTCCCACAGACAAAAAGCACTTGAAAGCCAAAAGGTGCCCCTACCTAAATTCAGCAGCTTGCAAAAACATACATACCTTTCAGCATGGTGAGGTTCAAGGGGTTCAGTTATGACTTTCCGTGTGCCCAGCATTAAACTAAGGCTGCCGGAGCAGAGGCGGAGTGGGACCCTCCTGTACACAGCTGCAGGGAGAAGTGGGTGGCTTTGGTTCCTTAGGATGAGCTCCAGCCTGGTTTAGGACACATGCTAAGGGTGGCTTCCAGCCACCCCAGCTGGAAGTGGATTCACTGCCACCAGACTCGGGATCTCAAAGCTGCCATCCCTATTGACTCCTGCCATGTAACACTGGCCTGCTCCCCCCGATAAGCTGACCAAGCAAGGGGCATCATTGCTTGCTGTGTAGATGAGAGCAGCCAAAGAACCGGAATAGACTGTGCAGAACGACACTGAGCCATCATCTTTATTTACCTAGTGCTGTTTTTGCAGTGTGGTCAAATTCAGAAGTAATAAGTACACTACTTGAAGCTCTGATAAAATTAACTCTCCTTTCTACTGCCATTGAGAAAGCTTAGCTATCCTGCACTGACTGCTTTGAGCACACATGAAAGAGGACCAGAGATTTCTGCCTCCTTTAAGTTCAAATCACAGCACAACAGGTTTGTTTTGCAGGGTTGACATTTAATTATTTGCCCTACTTCTCTCAGGTTAAATTTAGAACTACATTTAGGACAAGCGTCTGGACAGAATGTCATATGACACCAGCATATATCTGTTGCACATCATGCCATCCAAATATGTTACGTTCGGTTCAGTTAAAAATAACTGTACGTTTACCTAATTGAGCAGGCTTCTGGACTCTGTCTCCTGAGGTGGTAAGCAGACAGGGCAATAGTAAGAGTCACAAGTATACTGAGGGAAGAGACTTCTCCACAAGCTAGAAGACAGAACAAATCCTTTTCTGTGCTAGTTCTCTTTTCCTACTGTATCAAGCAGTGTTCACTGTCCCATAGCCATGTATGTATGACAGACCAGGTTATATTATAAAGGATGAGAGCAGGTAAATTACAGTGAAATTGTGAAAAGAATTGTGGAGTGTTTTCCCACTAAAATGAGAGACCTCTGATTCCTCAAGAGCAGTGTTAACTGTCAGTTAAGCCTAGAAGAGGGCAGACTTTGTCACCATTAAGAAATGGCTTCCCAGCACATGGTGTCCTGAAATACAGCAGGGCTGGATGAAGGCACTCAGTGTGGCTGAGGTAGGGAGACCCAGATCTCCAAACTAAGCATGATCAGCTTCTTGAGTTGTGTTTGGAGATCACAGCTCCAGGGAAAACCCAAGCACGGGATAAAAATAAACATTATACTGTGGAAAATCTGTTTAATGCCTATTCAGATAAGATGAGAACAAGCATGACAGCAGAGATGAATGCTGGAGCTAGGAGATGAATTTCAGCCAAGTTGCCTTGATGTTAAAGAGAGCGGTAATGACAAGTAAGATGTATTTCCTCCATTTAAGCTACCGATGTCCTTCTGCCCTTTGGCATTTATGTAGTCCCACCCCACGGATATGGATGGGTTACAGTGTTTTCTCTGGGTGTTGGGGCTGCAGACATTGCTGTCCACGTGTGATGGCCATCCATGGCCTTTACTGAGGTGCCCTGGGAGTGCCAAAGGCAGCTTGCACCACCGCCCAGCAAGCAGAGAACTGGTGTGCTCCTGTGGGAGCAGAACACAAAGGGGATTTTGTTTCAAGAAACTAGAAATGGGATACAAGCAGCTCCCTGGTCACTAGGGCAAAGCTGGTCCAGCCCAGCTGGAAGGGATTGATGCCCAGCGATTTCCCTATAGTTGATGGGTGCGTGTGTGGACTCGAAGTGGGTGCGGGGCTGGATGATCACCTCATGGGCTGCATGGACATCATCCTAGACAGCCTGCTCTGAGTGGCCTTGCTCGAGCAGGGGCTTGGACCAGAGGGACCCAGAGGTCCCCTCTGAACTGAACCACCCTCTGATTCTGTGATGGGCTGCAGTGGGCACTGTCCACTCTCCTCAGCCAAAAACTCTCACCCCCAGGTGGGACAGTCTCCTGGGACCAGAGTGACACATGTTACCATGCCAGTATAGGCTATTCTCTCCATCCTCTTTGTACTTTCTCTCCTGAACAAAAGCACTTCACTATCATATCAGGGCATGCCAGCACAATACCTTTGAGAAGTGCTTAAATCATGTTTACTTTTTCCCCTAATGAGCGATTTCCTTTTGACCTGAGATTGTGAGACAAGCTTAGACATCTTAAGCTCCTTGCACTCTGTATGTGTATGTAGGTACATGCAGAGTGTCAAAGACACTATTGAAGCATTATTGAAATGCTGCAAAGACTGAGTCATTTCTTGCTTGGCACATCCTATTTTTCATGACAATGGTTTTGTTTTCTCTGCTGTAACTGTACATCATGTCTGTCAGATTATTTATGCTCACAGTTATATATCATAGATAAATCTCTGACTTAATCTTATTTTCTGGTGCTCAGTACCTAAAAATCAGCTTAACTAGACCCCATGGGCTGATTGGCAGTGGTGGTTTAGAAGCATTTGCAAGAAACTTCTGGCAGGATAAACTGTTTCTCTCAGAGGAGTTCTGATAGCTCATAGAGACTGGTTTAAATCTTCAAAACTTGGCACTTTTCAGCCTTTCCAAATATTTTTTTGATTATTTACTTCAGAACAATCTTGTTTTCATGTAGCTCTGAGCCCAAACTTGAATCTTGCTAAATTCTTTGTCTCCGTGACATTGTGAAGTGACGAGTTCCAGAGCCCCAAATAACACTGGGGCAGTCAAACTTGTGACAACCTCTTGCTGTGTACCAGCAGAGACCCACATGTGGCCTTGAACACCACCAAACACCGTGAGCGGGGACCTCCATCAGCACTGTGAGCCAAGCATTAGAGGAAAGCAAGGCTGCATGCACTAAGCCAGCTTCTGACACACTGGGAACGGAAATGACATCATGCATGCTTTGAACACCAAGCTCAAGTTGCACAGGAAATTTTGTGGCTAACTTTAAAAACTAGTCAGAGGAAAAAAAATCCCCGACTCTCACATGAATCAAAACTTCACCTCTGCAGACAGCAGCTCGTGATGAATTTGCAGGAACACTGACCAGGGCGGCCTATGCAGCACAGGACACCACAGGATGTCTGCATCTGCCTAGAGTCAAAACACTTGTGTCATCTAAAAATGATCAAGAGTCAGTGTAAATTTTCACCAGCATCAAGAAATGTTTCTGGCTATTGGTTTGCTGCTCATAATAGTTTTATTTGCTTTTAACATACTGGGAAAAAAAAAAAAGGGGGGGAGAAAAGAAACATTTACCAGAAATCACTGGAGTAATTGGAGGGTGCTGTCCTCATCACTGATCTTTGCAGCCACAATCCATAGCACGTTTGGCCTCAGCATCAATTTGTTTCTGCTCTGCATCACATCTGTGTAACAAAGTGTGAGCCTGTGCTCAGGTATACCAGGCATACCTGGATACCCGGTATGCTCAGGTAAAATGGTCCAGGACCAGAGAAACAGACGGTGCTACACTACAGTAAGTGAGGACACAGCAAACAGTCAAACCCCCACTGAAGTCTCACAGAAAGAAAGAATAGATCAACCAGGCATTACCAGCCTTTTCTTTCCCTAGTGTAGTTACACTTTATTGTTTAAAACAAATGATTAATATCTCTTCTGACCCTCCTGTCACTAATACACAAGAATAAGGGCTCATTCTCTCTTCCCATATATATGTGCACATGAACAGATATTTACTAGAAATCTGCTATACTTGGGCGAAATTCTTTGCCTGAGATATCCATCACAGGTACAACTTAGTGTGGCAAGAGAGCAGCTGGGTTAAATATTGTGGAAGGTGTGGGCTTTTTCCCAGCTTCCTTCTGATAGAATTCCTTCATGAACTCTGCTTCCAGATACTTTCCATTCATCCTTAAGTTCTTCGTTGTATGCTACAAAATGGACAGACAAGGCCAGGGAAGACAGTCTTCTGCATTTATTTATGTAAAAAATGAGCACATCTTCAGCTAGTAGTGATCAGTATAACCCTGTTTGTTTTATTGGAACTGTGCTTATTTGTTTCCAAAGAAGATGCAGCTGAGACTGAGGAGCATGAGCAGCACTTCAGGGATAGTTGTATAGCTTCCATCCAGAGATTTTCAAAAGAGCGTCTCAGGTCTGTGAAATAATGTGACATGCAAATGGCATACATTGACTTGCCATGCGAAGTTCTCACAACATTTTAGTGTTTTTCCTTTCAAGCTCCAGAGTGATATCCCACATCTGGTAAGAAACAAGCAACAAGATTTCAAGGTCTTTGGAGACAAGTGAAAGTCTCTGCCAGTTCCCTACAGTTTAGGGAATTTGCTGATACAGAATGACATCCACAGTTGCAAACAGATCTGGAAAGGACCTGATGACACACTTGTGCACTGAGCTGACTGCTCTGAGTAGAGCATCAGTGAGAAATAAAAAATAGGTGTGCATTGTGCAGATAGGCTGAACTGGAGCAAAATTTTGGCTTAGGAAGTAGTTGTTTTCACCACAATGGGTGGACAGGTCAGAGCTCTGTACTGGCTAAGCATGCTGGAGACAAATTCAGTATAAAAAATAGCAATACACTACGTAGCAGCACACTATTGTAGCAGAGAAACAAAAGAGATCATGAAAAATAAAGCCACATCTACATATAATTAAATGGAGTAACCCAGATACAAGTATGGGACTCTGCAGTTTTTGCTGTTAATTTTAAAGCTGTCAGGCTGAAATTTTCCCGCAACGTGTTATGTGCAGCAAGGACGGAAGATCGGGCAGAGAGGAACCAAGTGAGGTTTAACAAAAGCAAGTGTAGAGTTCTGCACCTGTGGAGGAATAACCACATGCATCAGTACAGGTTGGGAGATGACCTGCTGGAAAGGAGCTCTGCAGAGAAGGACCAGGGGGTTCTGGTGGACAGCAGGTTGGCCATGAGCCAGAAGTGTGTCCTGGTGGCCAAGAAGGCCAGTGGTGTACTGGGGTGCATTAAAAAGAGCATGGCCAGCAGGTTGAGGGAGGTGATCCTCCCCCTCTGCTTTGCCCTGGTGAGACCTCACCTGGAGTACTGTGTTCAGTTCTGGGCTCCCCAGTACAAAAAAGACAGGGACCTCCTGGAAAGAGTCCTGTAGAGGGCCACAAAGATGATAAAGGGCCTGGAGCATCTCCCCTATGAGAAAAGGCTGAGGGAGCTGGGTCTGCTCAGCCTTGAGAAGACTGAGAGGGGATCTTATCAATGTTTATAAATATCTAAAGTGCAGGAGGCAAAGGGATGAGGCCAGACTCTTTTCAGTGGTGTGTGGTGATAGGACAAGGGGAAGTGGCCACAAACTGGAGCATAGGAAGTTGTGCACAAATATGCATAAAAATTTCCTCACGGTGAGGGTGACGGAGAACTGGAACAGGCTGCCCAGGGAGGTTGTGGAATCTCCTTCTCTGGAGATATTCAAAACCCATCTGGATGCCTACCTGTGCAGCCTGCTGTAGGGAACCTGCTTTGGCAGGGGGTTGGACTTGATGATCTCTAGAGGCCCCTTCCAATCCCTACAATTCTGTGATTCTGTGAGATTTGCCCAAATAAGGATTGTTACGTGACTTGGCAGAGCTCTGCATCATGGTAGAAGTAATATTTGCCAGGACAAGCCCTGAGGCCTGTGATCCCATCCCCAGCCTGGATTCAGTTGAGGCTGCCACTGTGGCACTGTGGAGCTCACCTCTCCAATGTGCCTCCCTGCTGAGCAGAGATCAGCAGGAGATTTGCATCTGCGTTTGAATTTCTGTTCCCCCAAATTGTAGTTTGCTAAAATTACAATAAAGGGGATTGGATTGTGTTGATGCAGGCAGAAGCCATTAAAAACTCTTCTCCTCAGGAGAAGAGTCAGAAGTTGTCAAAATACATGTGGCTTGATGCACAGAGCACTGTGAGTCGGGGAAGGCTCCTGCTGCGCTCCCAGTGCATTGTGCACCATGGGGAGTCCCCAGCAGTCTCTTATGCGGCATTTGCTGCAGCTGCAGAACAGCAAAAGAAATGTTTTGCTGAAGCAGTTGGGTAAATATAGGTAGGTGACTTCATTTCAAACCCTGTCATATCCCTGTCGGTAGGCACTGACCATTTATTAGGCGCCTGTTACATTTCTTCCTGTGGCTCATGCTGACTGGATTTAAATCTGTCTTGCGACCGGGACATTGTAGAAGGCAGTGAGACGATTCATCATTTCAAAATCAGAATTTATAGCAGATAATATGGAGTCAATATAAACAAAAAGACAGAACAACACCATGCATAATACGACACGTGTGCACAACTGGTTGAGTCATCCCCAGAAAAGCCTAGGACAGCTCTGGGAAATTGTGTGTGCAGCTGCTGCTCATGTGTGAGTCCACCTAGTTCACTCCTCAGCTGTAACATGCCCACCACTGTGCTATCTATTTACATAGCGCAGACTCCAACACACGTGCATTGACCAGCTTGATCTGAATTGCAGTCTGAACCTACTTGCCCAGCTGGCCTCACATCTAGCTGACTTGCCTGTGGGACTTCTCTAAATGGCAAAAATATGTCCACAAAGTACAGTCCTTCCAGCATGTTTTGGCAGCATTTCTTTACAACAGAATCTCTCTTCAAAGGAATCAGGAACATACCAGATACGCCTATTAGTTGTACTCATTTCAAGAATATTCTCTTGCAGCCTGCCCTCAGAGACCTCCGACCCCAGTAGTGAAAGACTCTAGACTTCCAAAATCTGTAATCATGAACAAATGAAAAGCATAAGAGCACTTAAAGCATTTTGAATAGGACTAGACCTATACCAGAAACCTCATTTTTGTCTCATATCTGCCAGCCTTACTCTGTGGCCAGAAGAAAATTAGCAACTGGGGCCATATCTCATTTTCTCATTTGTAGAACCAATAAAACCATTCAAGTACTTTCTCTAAGACTCCAGCATTTGTGACCAGTGTATTCATCTCTGCAGAAGTGGCAAGATAAACATTTAATCTGAAGAAAATCCTCAGGAACTGTTTAGCATCATTCATAAAGAAGGATCCATTCAAGACAACATCAGACATTGAATTGTACTGAACTGTAACATGATTCTTGCCCATCATAATTTGGGCTTGTGTGTTTATAAAAATTCAAGACTTCAGATTTAAAAAGTGATTTTAAACTTAAAAGAGAAATGTTGTATAAAGGTTGCCCTGCTGGTAGTTTCTGGGTTGAGCCTTGTTGTTGGAAAACCTGTCTAACTCCTGAATACTTTTCTCCATTGTGCAATATTATACATTGTACAGTATTATACAGTTTGTTTGCTGCCTGGATCCTGTGTGCAGTACTGAAGTATAATCTTGGCACCAACTTGTCAAGAAGATGCACGGGTCTGTTTTGTGTCCTCTCTGTATTTAGGCCCCTTTTTGTTCTCAAAAGGAACCCCTCGTGTGTATGCATATGCAGATGTATATATAAATGTATGAAGACATCCATTTGTATTGTATGAAGAATATTTCAAAGTACAGTAATCTCCATAAATATAGAGACTAAAACTGCTTTTGGCATTGAAAGCGCTGATGCCAGATCAATGAGTGACTTTTTTCTTTGCCTATATATAGCCCTTTCCCATTTTGCTATCATGCACATGAAGCACAGCCACATGCCATGACAATGCACCACATATAATTACTCTTATCAGGGTTAAGCAAAATATTATGTCAATCATCACTGCAAGCTGTCATTTCTCATACAAAGTCCGATTCCAGGAGCAAGTTCTTGATGTGTTTGTAAACATGCACCATAACCTCTCTTAAAAAAGCAAAATCTAATAAAATACACCAGATTTCTTGTTTCATTTCCATTTAAATTAATCTTAAATCTGAAAGAAAGGTTGGAATATAAAAACCTACTGAAATGACCTTGCATCACAAAGTAAAATATCCCAAGTAGTGCAATTGCTTTTGAAACCAACCAAGCATTAGAAAAATCAGAATATTAAACTGCACTTGTCATCAATTCAGACTTTTTTTTAAATGAACCTTACATTAACCATCACTAAGTTCAGCCTTTTGATGCCAAATCTACTGGAGACAAGGAGATGCACCCTGCCCTCAGCTCTTCTATCTTATGTAGTTATAACACCAATGAATGCAATGGATTCTCTTCTGATTTACATCAGCATCGTTGTGCTTAGCCGAATAATTAAATAATTGTGTTCTAACAGAAATTCAGTAAATAGAAATATTATCAAGATAAACCTGATGGAAGCTGTTGGCTGATCAGTGTCTGCTGGCAAATAAATAACAGTAATTCTTTTAAAAATACATTAATAATTTCTTCTATCTGGTGCAAACATCTTATCCCATATTGGTGGTGTTACTGGTCAGTAGAAAGAGTTCAAGTCCGTAACAGAGATAAAACCAAGGCTACCTACAATTGTGCCCTGCATGGGCTGGGTGATAGCATCGAGAGGACTAACATCTGGTCAGTCCTTTGCTCTGGTCTCAGGGAAAGGAAAGAGAAATGCTCACCTCCATGCCACCTGCCTTTTCCAAGGAAGGAGGGACGGGTCTTGCTTTCCTTCCTCACATATTGGGGTATGAAGCCAGAAAGGCTGGCAGCCCTGCGTGATGTTCAACTTTTTCTATATATTCGTGGGTGAAGATATGTTTTATCAGCTCAATAGAGTGGGTCTGTTATGAAGTCTTTTCTAAGGGCTCTGCTGAAGCCAGAGGCCATTTCATTACATATAGATGAGTAAACAGTGAGTAAGAAATTCATGATCTGGATAATGCTTTGGTTGATTTGATTGACTGCTGTGTATTTTCCCAGGGAAGAAGAGGACAAAGATGTCACTCACATCTCCACCATCCATGAAGCTGGATAAATCTTTCAGCCCATTCATATTCAGAGAACCTTGGCAAACTGCATTCTCCCCTTAAATTAAAGCGTCACCTTAGCTCTTAAATCAAATGCTGCCCTCTCAGTGTATGTGGTGCATGTGCTGGCCAAGGTCACTCCAGATGTTCCCGACTATATGTCTGTTGTCATTTGGGTCCACATTTGGGCCCCTAGAGAAATGAGTGTGTGGCATTCTGTTCTTCAGGAAAATTACCTCAGCACGGTGTATTGATAGTCAAGGTACAGCAGGAAGCCAGGCATGCAACAGATTCAAAGTGTCTGCTCAAATTCGGGCCAAAACTTGTCCCTATCTGGGGACATCCCTCTGAGAAAATTATGCATCAAAATATTGTTTTTTTTGTACACAGAGTGACTCAAAAGTGGTTATTGGTGATGAGGATAAGGTAACAAACTAGTAATAAAATCAAAGAAACATCTGCTGTGTTAAGCAACTGAAACTTAGTTCCAAGTTTTCAACAGCAGCATTACTAGTTGTGGACCACTTCTGTTAGGTCTGAGATGTGTTTCTTGGCATACCTCAGCTACTCCCTCCTTTGTGCAGAAAGCGGGATGCACCTCAGCATCTGCCCAGCTCCATTTCCACTGTCCTTTGCTCAGTTTTGCTTCACATGAATGTAGGCACTGACTTCATGGCCTTATTACCTTACACCCCTAATCATGAAAGAGAGGTAACAGCTCCTTGGGTAGTACAGAGCTTGAGTAGGTTGCGCTGACCTCTCAGGATGTTTAATTTTGTTTGTTGCCTTTAGAGTTGATTAATTTTCTAAGTTTGGCACCTCTTTTAAATATGTAGAGATAAACAGAATGCTTTATGTTCTATTAAAATCCCCACACAACGTTGGATATTTCTGGAGGTTAGGCCCATATCCGTCATGTCTGTTCCATGCAAGCCAGCATATGACAGCTCTGTATTCATTTCAATCAACATGCACCAGTTGCACCATAAAGAAGCCTTAAGATCTGGCTGCAGTTTGTACACTTTCCAGCCTGATCCAGACAGATCCATAGTTGTCAGAGACTCCCAGAGTGGCTCAGGCCCACATGTCAGCATCTCACAGCCCCACTGGTTATGACAGCACAGGTCCTCCCCATCCCCGTACCATCCCCTTGCTGCTGTCTGGCTGCGTTGAAGGGTCTCTCCACACTTTATATTTCTTGGGGGCAAGACGGGATTCTGGGTCATGGTGGCTCTCAGCAGGGTCCAAGAATGTCTCATGTTTTAACATGATTAAATAGGAACTTCTTAAAACTGTCACACTTCTGTTCAGGTTTGAGGCAACAACATAAGTGAATGCCTGCACTGTGAGGGCAAGGGGTGGAGCTTAAGATTTTGGCCAGCTTTAAGACAAAAAGTTACTGTACTCTGAGTTGGCTTTATGCAAACACAAGGGGATTTGCTGCGTGCCTTTTCTGACTTGCAAAGCAAGCACTCTTGGTAGGCCCCCAGCAAGATACTGGAAAGCAGCACAAATGATCCAGAAGGCTCTGCTTCTAAAGAGAGAGGTCAAAGCTGACTGTATCACAGCAAAGCTCATTGCCAAGAGGCAAGAAATTAAAGAGAGGGTGTAAGCCACGTCCCAGCAGAGAACATAGCTGGCCGTCAAGCAGCAAGATGCGAGCACTCTTCTCGTTCTGTGCAAGGAGAGGACCTCCAGTGTTAAAGCCTGGTCCTGGTTTGGCCCTGAGTGATCTTTCTCTTGTCTCCTTTCTCACAAGAACACATCTGAATGCAGCAATAGGAGTGACTGTCATATTCTGCCTTGGCCAGAGTCAGTGCTGCAGCCTCTGCAGACTAAAGCTTATGTCTTTGCCTGTGCTGTAAAGTGCTTTGAATTGGGTTAAGCATTGACCCTTGGGACAGTCATCATGTGAACGTCTTCCCATTTGCTCCTTTCTCGGGGTAGGCATGTCACTTGTTTGGGACTTGTTGATCTGCTGAAAGCTAATAAGACTATCCAGGATATTAGATAATCTGGCAACACTTCACCCAAATGCCTGAACACAGAGCCTCACCCACCTTTTGAATCCACCATTTCAATTCTCTTATGTCAGACCAGAAACCAAGCTCTTAAGTTCGAGAATTTTTTTTAAGAATGATGATGTGAAGAGGAGACAAGCAATCCAAAGTGCCAAACAGAAGCAGAACTGAATGAAACGATAGAGGAAAAGGAAAATAAACCCGTAGCATAGCTTAAGAAATCGTGAGCATGAAGCCCCTCAGCCTGAGCAGTGCTGGGCACACGGGGATGCAGAGCTTGCAGCCGCCAGGAGACCTCCAGTGCCTGTAGAGGCTGTGAAGTAGGCAACTCCAGCCTTAGAGGGCACTCAAGAGGGTATACCCTGCAATAATGATCCACAAATGGACCATAGGTGGCCAACATGGCCCTAGCCCCAGCTACCATTACAATCAGTGATGCATTTATCACTCACAACTTCTCCCCTCTGATTAGAAACTTTCTTCTAATTGGCTCATGGTGTTTTATTTCTTTTGTTGCTAACTCTGCAGTTAAGTTTAACTGGCTCCTCTTTCTCTCCAGTGCTATGCCCTTGTTTTATTTATAGAAAGCAGTGGCATCCACCCTGGGACATGTTCTCACTAGCACTAAGCCAGCCAAATTCCCTCATCCCAGACAAGCTCTTAGTTTCCCTGCTCTGCTCAGCTCTCTGCCTGCACCTGTCTAGCCCAAGTGGGCCCTTCCCAAATGTTACACACAATGTCTGGGAGCAGATCTCATTAATGTCCAGTACCACAGGACATTAGTACTTACAGTTATTAAGAATTATGATTATTACAATTATTTCAGGAGGCCATTGGGAAGCTGAACTGTCTGAGCACTACCACGTTTCCCTGACAAAGAATACTCAAGGATACCATGGAAATCTTCCTCGTGTGGCAGAGCACAACTGCAAGCTCCTTTGGCACTGAAGGAGTTTGCAATTTTGCACTCTAGCAAAAGCTAGAGGAAGAAGTTGCAAAACTGAAAATACATGAAGATTTCCTGCTGAAAACTAGTGACAGGTTGCCTGACAGTGAGTGTTACTCCGAAGCATCTGCTGGCCCTTTCACCATAAGAACAGCAACTGTTGCTGTCTCCTTTTTCTCCCTAGCCTCAGCCCAGTAAATCCCATCAGCAGCAGGCAGTTGTGCAGGAGGGTAATGGCTGCCAGCTCACCTGCCTGGGGAAGAGCAGCCAGTGGGGCTGGGCCTGTGTACTGGATCAGCATGGGCTGGCTGCAGGCACAGGACAAGGGGACCAGGCCCCTTCTACAGGGCAGCTGCAGCCCAATTTGACCATGATATGTGCACAGCCTCATGACTGTGAGCCAGGAGCACATGCTTCTCTGGTCAATATCAGTGCAAGAGACAAAGATCCTTGTACCAGTAAACTGTGTTTGGAAAGTAATAAGTCAGGATTGCACCGTACAACTGTCAGGCATTGCAGCTTTTTTTTTTTGGGATGTCTGTTTGGGCATTGATTCAGGCCAAGATGACATGAAGCTGCTGAAGGGATTCACAAAATATCTATTTCATTTCTACCTTGCTGAGCTTGTCAGTAATGAACGTAGGCTCTTACACAGCAAGCTCTTCTATCTCCAGACTCCAATCATGCGAAGCAGTCAGCAGGGGTGCTGTGCGTGAGGAGGAGGCAGGGGTTCCACCACACCACCACTGCAAGTACAAGCTGTAAGTGGCTATAAGCACCCTGAGCCTCCTGATCCCCTCGCTTCCTGATTCCATCATTGGCTGGTGGCTCTGTTGTGCTCCTGGCTCCACACAATGCTATGACATTTGGATGGAGTCAGTCCCAAGAAACTGCCTGGACAAGCTGCAGCCCATTGGCCTTCCTTAGGGCTTTTCTCAGAGCACACAGACACATCCTTGGCCCCCAGGTTTTGAGTGTGCTTGACTTCTCTCCTCCCAGACAATCGTGCAGCTTGCCCTAAAATGGCTCAAGAGCAAGTGTTTGCATCGGGGCATTGTGGATGAGAGACAGCTCCAAATATGTGCATCCTCCATTTTGTGAGTGTCAGTCTGGTTTTCTGCACTTATTTGAGTGTTAGAGTTGCAGTAGAAGAGGCTCCAGACTATTTTATAGTTCAGTGTTTTTCAACAAATTGGTTGTGACCCCTGTAGCACCATGCAAGGCAACCAAGAGGGCTATGATATGTTGAAATATTTATTACACCATAAAATGAATAAAGTCCTGCTCCTTGATCCCCCCCCAACATGTCTAAGGTCAACTATGCTCTGTCAGCTTCTCCAAACAAGCAAGTCTGTTCAACAAGCTTTGATAGTTTCTTCTCTTGCTATTATAACAAGTATACTTGGGTCAAGGGAATATTTGTGTTAGCAAGAGGGGGCCCACCATGCAGTGAATGCTATAAAACATTTGTTGTAGCTAGACCCATCTGCTTTCTATTGCTGTATTTTAACACTTAAGTGATTTTCTTTTAAGTAAGTTCATTGATATGTTATTTACATACAAATAAAAGACCTGACTGTCATTTCCAAGATCTCTAATTCAGCTGAGTTCCATACAATTCACAGAAGATGTATTAGATGCACCTAGTTAAAATGCATCTTAAATCACAGAATCGTTAAGGTTGGAAAAGACCTAAGATCATCTAGTTCAACCATTCATTTACCACCAAAATTACCCACTAAACCATGTCCCTCAGTTCCACATCCAGACCTACCTTTACCATCTCCAGGGATGGTGACTTCACCACCTCCCTGGGAAGCCTATTTCAGCACCTGACCACTCCCTTGGAGAAGTAGTTTTTCCCCTAATATCTAAACTGAACTTCCCTACATTTTGTGTTTAGTCCAGTTTCAGTCTGAAGTGATAATTCTGCACCAAAAGGTTCAACACTAACAGTTATTTAACACCTAGTCAGGTGTTAAGCCTATAAATAGTTGAGCTCTTGGCAACGTTTAGACCTTGAGCCATGAAAAGTCACTGGCTTTCTTTTACAATGAGGTCAAATCTATTTGAAGGAATAGCCTGATCCAAGGACACATAAGTCCCCATATAGGCTTTTTTTTTTTTTTTTTTTAAAAGAAAAAACAGATTCTCTTTAAAACCCATTTCTCCCATTGGTGTGAAATATCACACCATATTAATTTCCTTGCTGGATCACTGCAGACTGGCTATATTCATTCTCCATTCATAGCTTTCAAGTAACAACCAATACCTCACTTGTTGAAGAGCTTTTCCCTTTTCCATCCTTGTCACTGTGTTTGCCAGAAATTAGATTCCTTGAGATCAGAAGCTTAAAGCCTTCAACAGTAGAAGTGTGAAGTCCAAGGCATTTCCCTAACCGAACTCTGAATTGCAGTCACTTCAGCCACCTGGTTTTCTTACCTCTCTCCAAGAAGACCAAGGCTGTCTCCTGCTGTGAGAGCTCCACCAGAGGCACTTTACATAACCTCAGACTATCTGATGCTTTGGTCTCAGAAGATTGGGCAGCAATCTTTACTGTTCAGGCAGAGGCTGGGGAAGGAAACTGGTTATTTTTTTTTTCCCCCCTACGCTACCTGTTTCAAGCCTTTTCAAAGTTGTAGAAAAATAACTTGAAAATGCAAAAGTTCCCACATTTAAAAACTGGCAATGGCAAAACAGTCCCAATTTCTATTTTCAGAATTTGTGATTGCTGAGATGACCTCAAGATGTGGTAGAGGTCAGCAGTTGAGTGCTGAGATCTGAGTGCTCCTGGCTGGTTATCTTGAAACAATTCCCACAGCTAGACACTCAGAGTGAGATTAGGTTGTTATGCAGACACCCTGGTTCTTTATAGGTTTTGTAAGGTGCAAGCTCCTCTTCAGAGGTCTATAAGCAGTCAGAATAGCAGATCCCACAGAAAGAAATCAGGATATCAGCATGATTTGGCCCATATCACGCAGTGAAAACACAGTAAAATATGAGTGATAGGCAGCAGGTTGTACCTGCATCCAATTTGTTGTCCATTTCCCTCATGTCTTTCTACTGATTACTTGGAATATAGTGAGGCTCCGTGGCAAGAGCTGTCATCAGGAAGCACAGTGCTCTCTCAGCTACAAACCAGAACTTGATAAAGAATGCAGTCATCCTGTCAGATGACTACAAAAAAAGGCAGCACGACCTTGAAGGCTTGCTATGGGAACACGTCATAAAAATTGTAGAGTTAAGCATATTATTTATGGTTTATAGGACAATATTTAGGTCAACAGAGCCAAACTGTCTGAAAAACAAATTCTTCGTGGTGCTGAACACCCTATTTTGCAAGATAGCCCTAGAACCCAGAATGGTATATAACAGCTGAAGAGGAGAACATCTCTCCAATTATTGATAATCACAAACATAAGATATACTTCCCTTATGTGAACATGCTAGAAAAAATTCCTGTTGTCAAATGAGTGGTGTCAGTGGCCACTGCTCAGCCTGGACTCCCTCCCAGATGGAAATCTCTCATGGGTATCAAATGAGTTCCTGGAGAATGGCCAAGTGCAATCCAGGCCATGGTGACACACAGGCAGGGTGTCTGAAGACTAACTTTGAGCCATGTTTATGAGATGTTGCTACTGAAGCTGATTTCTACAATTAAAAGATCCCTCCCAATGTTTTGGTTAAATTAATCATTCATTATTTTAATTGGGATAAAAAGAGAAATCTTGTCCTTAATGAGAAGAAAAAGCAGTCCCACAAAAGCCCACGTCCTCAGATCTCTCTGGATCTGATGTTCCAGGACAGCACCCAAGAAAGTCATCAGAGTGGCTCAAGTGACACCTGCCAGGCCTGGTGGCACCACTTTGGAGCTGCCACTCCTGCCTGCCAGCAGCTGAGTGCTCATGCTTGTGCTGCTTGAGGCTCATATCAGCATTGGTGGGAAAAGGTGATCCTGCAGACATAGAGATACACAGCCCTTTGCAGAGCCTTAAAGTTTGTGGAGGAGCCCAGCCTACACTCCTGCTGGCCCAGCCCCAGAGAAAGGCTTGGTAAATTTGCAAAGACTCTTGGCGTCACTTGAAATGCTATTTTGTAACTGGAAGTCATCACAACTGGCCTCGCCCCTCTGTGTGAATAGCACAACTTCAGGCAAGCTTTCTCATTTCTTCCTCCAGACACAGTGAGTTAGCTTTCTCAGCTTCACATGGAGGACAGTGTCTTGCAGAAGAAAAACAAACAGCTGGAGCTACATATCACCTGTGAGAAAGGTCACTTCAGGTGTCAGGTGAGAAGGCTGCATGGAGGCCAGCTAAGGTCATGGGGAGGGACCAGGGACAATAGCAACAGAATAATTAGGAAGCTCCCAAAAGAGAAACTGGAACCCCCAATGGGGTTTCTATTCCTAGTGTCAGATAGGACAGAGTTAATTTCTTCCTGGTAACTGAAATGATGCTGTGGTTTGGATTTAGGATGACAATAATATCAATAACACACCAATGTTTTAGTTGTTGCAGAGTGGTGCTTACACTAAGCCAACGACATTCCAGCTTCTCACGGTGCCCTGCCAGCAAGGGGCTGGGGGAGCACAAGGAGCTGGGAGACTGGGCTCCTTTTAGTCCATCTGACACTAGGCAGGGTGTGAAGCCAGGACACAGACTTAGTTCTTGGCTGAGATACGTCACATGTTCTTCAAAGCTGATCTTTTCAAGATTCAGCCGTGGGAATATAAACCTGTGGAGCAGAGTATCACTGGAGAAAGCCATAGAGCACACAGGCTGCTCAAATAAATAACTACGCTCAGAGACTGCCTAAGTTTAGCTATATATGGACATTTCTAGAAAGCGAGAATTGCTATGGTTTTTCCATTAGTATTTCAAGGGTATTTCAGTCTGTCCCAAAGCAGTTTAGCAGAATAAATCTCATAGCAGACACAGAAGTGCTTGGTCAGGGGCTATCATGGGAAGGGCAACAGAGTGCAAAGACATTTTTCCCAGGCTGCTGCAGCCTTGGGTCCAGCTCTGGACCTTGCCTCAGCTCTTTCAGTCCTGAGATGGAATCCTGAAATAGAGACAGGGCACAATAATTTACCTTGCAGAAATAAAGGGGAAATTGGACATCAGTTCAACTTACAGTCTCAAAACTCAAACCATGGAGACCTATTCCATATCTACATGTGTGAGATGTGACAGGAGGAAATCCTACAGGTAGAATTCCTTAATAACAATAAATAACCCCAGTACTGTCCAAGACTAGTTAATGGGATATGGAATCAGACTCTTTTAGCACTTTCTCTAACCCATTCTCCCTTCTTTCCCAGCTACACTGGGTACCAGCCAGGGACAGCCCTACACCCACTGGATGGAGTAGGCTACAGGGAGGGGACTGGAAGCAAATCATGAGTTCCTGTGGAAGAATTGTTTCCTTTTCATTGCCAGGAATTCACTTCCAAAATTTTCAAGTTGTACCATTAGTAACACAGCCTGATGAACCTGGGAAGTTGCAGTCTAGTTTTGGGAACCAAACTCAATGCAGGGAATTATTGAGAAGGCACAAAACCAGACATTGGTGGGCAGCTCTGCCCAGATCACCTCACACTGCAGGGTCCCTTCACTGTGCTGTCACAGCATCCATCATCCTGCATGAAAAATGACTCCTTCCCTACAAAACAAAGAGGCTGTGCTGGCAGCTGCCTGGTGAACATCTTGTCCAGGGTTTACAAGGTCATAACAGCATGTTCAGTTCACGGTTGGCCTGCAGGTTGCCAAATCACTATCCCAGAGCAAGGTTGCTGAAAACATTTCCAATGGGAAGGGAAGCATCTCACAGTCTTTTGCACTGGATTGTAGTGAACCAAGCCCTTGATTTCTTCCTCATACCAATCCAAACAGAAGAGTTGTTTGCTAAAGTTTTGTTCCCAACGAGTCACTGAATTAGACACTCCTAAGTGACTCACTGGTTGATGAAATAAGAGGCACTCATTGCAGGCAGCATCAAGTTCATTCAGATCTAGCTTATAACTTCTTTTTTCTCAGTCCAAAGGTAGCATCAGTTTTAATATCTCCAGCCACTCCCAGATCAGCCCTTCTTGACTCACCAATCACCCAGCTAGTTAAAAAAATCCAAGAACATAGGACAGCAGATGAATACTGTTCATGCCCTGCATTTTAGTCAAATTCAACAAGAAATGGCACTGGTGCCAGGGTCCTTTAGCACAGGCAATGCATTGTACCGAGAGCTAGCACTGCTGCCTTGGCTGACAGCTGTGCAGCAGGGGCCAGATCCCAGGGATGTGGATGCACACACTTCCTCCAAAAGGTCCCCACACTGTGCTGCAGGCCCTGCTTCGTCCTCACTTGGTGCATCCTCAGCTCTTCCCTGGGCCGCTGCCGAGGCCGAGCTGGGGACAGCCTTTGCCTCGCTCTTGCCCAGGCACTGCCATGATATTCAGCCTCTCTCACTCTGCAAAGCCGCTAGCAGACAGCAACAGGGTGCCATAGCCTCAGTGCCTAGGTAGGCACTTGGTGGTGAAAGGCTTGTCCCTGCTCCCCTCACACCTCCAAGGAGGTTGTGATGTGATGGCTCCTTGCCCAAAGCACAGGACAGTGGGCTGCTCAGGGCTAGACTGACTGGGATGATGCTTAGTATGAGAATTACTTTCCAACCACACAGAGGATGAGAGAGTTTCCTTTTCTGCAACTTGTAGCACACTGGAAGACCATCAGCAATAGCTTCTTTCAGGAAAAGATGGTGCAGCTGTTCACAGGCTCAGTCATTCTAGTTCTGCTAAGTTCCATATTTCAGATTTTTTAAGTGATTTTCGAGGTTGGACTCGATCATAGAATCATAGAATGGTTCAGGTTGGAAGGGACCTTAGAGATCATCTTGTTCCAACCCCCCTGCCATGGGCAAGGACACCTCCCACTAGACCACAGATCTCTCAAGGTCCCTTCCAACCCCTGCAATTCTGTGATTCTGATACCATGGTTACCTCTCATAGTGCTACAGTATAGTTAAAGACCAAGAATGAACTAGTATCCCTGTGGGCTGTACAGAACATAACAGTAATAAAACAGCTGTACCTGTACTTCTCCTTTGGAGAAGGACTTGGAATTTCCCCTTCAAGATTTCATGGGGCACTCTGCACATCTTGTCCTCAGTCCTTACCCCAAACTAGATTGAAGTACCTAAGTTTGTCAACTTTCTCTCTCAAAAATAAGTCAGTTAAAGCACAAGAACAAGAACTAGATCCGAGCATGTTGTTCACCTTCCTTCCTGGGAGGGCCTAGGTTGGATCAGCTCATCCTACATTTCTGCACTTGTGAACATGTGACATTTCTCTTCTGTCCTCAAATGGTGTTGCAGGCTCAATTCAATAGCACTTGGAAGCTGATGTTTCAAGATCAGGAATTATTGAAGCTCAGTTGGTATATTAGAAACCTTTAAATGATACATTCTAACAAAATGTTCCAGACTGCTGGCTGCGGGGGGCTCCCGAAGCTGGACGTCCCCCTGGGACCTGAGGGTGGAGAGGGCTGTCGTGGGTGCAAGTGCGGTCTGCTCAACGAGCTGCTTGAGCAGATGGCCAGGTTGCAAGAGGAAATCTGCAGCCTGAGAGGCTCCTGGCACTCCCAGAGGGAGACGGATAGGAGCAGGTGCGAACCTGGTCCTGCAGGCAGACAGTCCCCTCCTAAGTCCCTGGGGGGGGGAAGTCACCAATCCACCTCCTTTCCTGCAGGACAGTGGGCTCAACAACACCCAGGAGGAGGGAGGTTGGCCCCTCGTCTCTGCTCGGAGCAGGAGGAGGCGTCTGCCCCCAACACCCACAGTACAACCAACCCCTGCAGTATCCCTGG